>JXCR01126359.1:10182-42811 GCA_002079205.1 Phalaenopsis hybrid cultivar | reverse complement strand
GGGGGGGGGGGGGTCGTGAGTCTGGTGTGTGGGTGTGTGTGTGTGTGAGTGGCTTGAGAATGAGGAAAGATTAGGAGAGAGAGAGAGAGAAAGTTAAGGGCTTTGATATTTTCTTCAAGAATTGTAAGAGCAGAGGGAATGTGATAGATTTCTTCTTTAGAACATTTTTTAGAGAGAATTGAGAGTTCTTGTAAGGAGAGAAATGATTTAAGAGAACTTCCAGGGATTTTCTTGGGAAGGATTGTGAGATAAGTTATGACTTTTATTTCTTTTTTTAAAAAAAAGTTTTTTTATTAATTAAATTCATGTTTTGTCATATTATTTTCATGAACTCTAAGTAGTCTTTTTTATCCTTCTTCCTATTTTGAGATATGATTTTGTGAAGAATTGATTTTGTTTTATATCATTTTAAATGTCAATAATTTATTATGATTCGAACATAGATCTTCATTTACTTTTTGATTTGGCCAATTGAAATGTTAAAATAATTTGAGAAACATATGATTCAAAAGGGAGATGATTTCCAAAACATGTAGAGAACCAGATTTAAATTCATGGGAGAGTATTTCATCCATGGGGTTGAGTGCAAATAAATAAGGAAATATACTTTGTTAGATGCAAAATTGGAAATTTTATGGTGACAGATTAATATCCCCAATTTGGTCCAGTTGATTGGAAATAGATGTGAGAATGTTAGCCCTCTAGTGAGCAAGTAACGAGAGCTCTAGAGTGGCAGTCGATATCCTCCCAGCCTAACCACAAAATTAGAGACCAAACTCTAGATTAGTCAATGTTCTTTATGCACTCGAAAGAGGGTAACGAATAGGATTGCTCCTATTTTGTACAAAATAATTTTTATATATATTTTCGAATGATTTTAATTTCTTAACAATCAATATAATCATTGTAAAGGAAAGTATGTTCTCTTAAATTTGAACTCTTCATCAAAAAACTTTGTTTAGTCTTAGTAAATTTAATTTTGAAGTTTAGAAGTTAGTTTGGTAAACTTAGTTCTTTTAGTTACCTTTTGTGTTAGCATTCATTAAACCCATTTTAACTTGTCTTTCTTACTTTAATTTTTATAGTTTGAATATTATGATTTATGTTATTATCATAAGAACTTACATCTTCAAACTAAAACTTAATAATAGTAAACTAGAATTAGCCTAAGTTATTTCTTATTGCACTTCTCTATGGAATTGATACTGGGGTTTTTAAAGAGCCCTATTTTACTTGAAGCGATATGTGCACTTGAGTACAACCACTAGTGTGTGAACTATTTTATATATTTTATAACATTTTTATTTTAACCGTTAAACATAAATTAGGTCAAGTTTTTTGCCATATTTGGGAAGCTAAATTACTGTGTAATTTTTGGACGGGTCATTTTTTTAGCACTGTTACTGAGGATTTAAATTGACATAAAACATGCAAAAAAACATCTCACACTAGGGATGCATCATCAGGCTGGCGACGTTAAACTAAGTGCTTTGTGTGAGGCAACCCATTGTTATCAGTCTAATTTGATTTATGTTTATCATTGTATTATCGTGATTATCCTTTATTTTAGTAGGATTCTTTTTTAACACTATTTAAGTTATTAAACATGATTGGAAATTGAAGAAATTTGACGTTAGGCGAATCAGTGTTTACTTAGAGACTGGAACCTAAGAGCCAACATTTGGCGCCTACGTGCCAGAGTCCTGTAATGCTAGGGCCTAAGGGCCTAAAATCGGTGCCTAGTCGCAACTATTTCTGGATGTAGCAAAACCACTCGAAAGTAGTTATTCTCCGTGTCTTCTCTATAAAACTATCTATCCTTCATCCGTAATCTTCATTATTTCAAGATTTAGACCAGAGAAGAAGAGTTTTAGAGATCTTACTTACTTCCATGGAGAGTAGAAAGAATGGAGTTGCAAATAAGTTTGTTCATAATGATGCCCAAACTTATTTCAATGAATTCTTAGCACTAAGTTTGGAAAGGTGACGAGCAAGTTAGGGAAGATTGAAGAAGAGCTTCCTAATCTCTATAACAAATTTCATGCGATGTATCCCTAGTATGAACACTTGTAGTGGCTAATGAAACTTCAATCTGATTACTTAGCTAGTTGTCAATATGCTCGGGTAGCCATGTATAGCAAGAACAAATGGATTGATGAAAAGGCGGCTATGGAATTTCCTTTTGCCCTTGTCTTCTACACATTTGATCGCAGATATTAGGCATGTGAGTGGGGTAACGAGAATGAGATCAATCAAGATTGATCAGTAGAATATAATTCTAGTGTTCGTGATTGATGTTTGTATTTGCTTTAGTAAAAGTTGTGTTATGTGTTCTACTTTATATTGTTGTTGATTGCGTGTTAATTTATTTGTGTTGATTTTCTTAATAGTGTTTTTATGTGATATTGTACTATTGATTGAAGGTTTAACAAAATTTATGTTTGTGTAAGCCCCTTTGTTAGAATGTTGGAATTAATTAAGAATTGAAATTGAAAAATAGAAGAAGTTCAGGACATAATAATTTTCTGGTGTGATGTTAAATTAATGATTTTTTTTTTTGTTTAAAAGGCTTTAGTTTATCGTGTTACACTTAAAACTAAAGGAAAGAAAAAATTTGAGTGCTTCACAGAAAATTTCAAGTGCCAGAACTGGCACTTACGCACTAGACCACCCACACAGCATGGCGCCTAGGTGCCAAAATCCGCGCATAAACTCCAATTCACCTAAACCAGCAGAAACTCAAAATTTTCAAGATTTAAACAAAAATCACTCATTTTTATGCTTAGCTAGAGTTTGCATTTGGCTTACTTGATTAGCAAATTTGGTGAAGGAGATTGTCACAAGGCATTGGGAAGTCAATTAGGTTGAAATTGAGAGGCATTGGGAAGTCAATTTGGTGAGATTTGGATTTTATGGGAAAAATTGGGATTTTTTGTTTTAATTTAACTTAAGCTAGGTGTCGGTTGCCAAATTGGGAATTTTCAGTCACCAATATAGAAATCTCGCTGTCTTTTTGAAATTAATTCATATGTATATAATTTGGGAAAAGTAGTATTTTAAATTTTGAGAATACAAGGTAGAACCAATCTCATATCCTCAGTGGTGTAAATAAACAAACCTAATACTATGGTAATGCATCTATCTGGAAGGGTAGATACAATATTTACTAGTGAGACTCGACCAAAAAAACTAAAGAATTTATGACATCTGTTTAAGTCTGCGGAAAAACATTTTTTTATGTTGACCGACAAGTTCCTATATTTTATATGAAGAATTAAATATTATTTATATTTAAATGGGTTCTTAAAATTTTCCTATAAAGGAAATCCCTTATTGTTAATTACATCTAAGATAACTCTAGTCACCTAAGAAAACTCTCAATAAAAATCATGGGATATTGTCTTCAAGGAGTTCAAAGCGGTAGGTCTTTTCAAAAGATCGGACAAAGAGGTGACAGAAAAAAATGGCTCAAACTTGGAACATTATATTTTAGAATCCAATGGAAGAAGAACTAGGGGATGTCATGGATCCTAAGGAGAACCTCAGTGACTTCCCAAGCTATCATATGGCCTGGCTTCAGTTTTAGAGAGAAGAATTAATGAATGTTTCATCCTGCCAATTTTATTAATTAGGACTAACATTTATGTGAGATTGTCACACAAATAGCCTGAAAGATGTGAGGATCTAGGTCGTAATGAACGACAACCTAAAAATTATAAGGAAAGTTAGGGCTTAAATTGTATGGTAGAGCTATACAAAGGCCCAAAGAAAGAGTTGAGGATTTATATCGCACTATCCAGACAACCTAAAAATCTTATGGATTGTTATTTATGTCTAAGGAAAGATGTGTTATTGCAGATCCTCATGCTGTTGTAGACTTCAGTTGTAGAAGGCCGCCCATAGAGTTAGCTCTAGGCTCCTTGGCAAATTAGTAGTCCTAAAGTCTAACGTTTAAAGTTTTAAATGACAAGTTGAAGTTTAATCATTATGTGGAGATTAAAGTTGATTAGAGTGACATCAGCTAAGATCTCACAGCTCCCTCATTCTGCTACCACTATTTTATTTTGAATTTACTTAGCTTAAATAAGTTGTAAAACTCATTTAAACCTAGGAGACCTCATTAGCAACCATGTGTTTCCTCCTCCAAAGGACTCCCGTAAATTGAAAAGGACATTTTAAGTTTAATGACATTTCAAAGGATTTATGGTCACCTTTGAAATAATTTCTTTTAAATTTTTAAAAATGTTGATTAGTTTTTGAAAATGGTTTCAATTTTTGTAAGTAAATTAAGGTGCACAACCAAGCAGTTATAATATTTTGCTAAAAAAGTAAATGGCAGAATCTAAAATGACAGAAATTAAATAACATTATTAAAAGCATACTTGTCATCTTCTCAACATTCCTGTTGAAAGATTAGCATTTGCAAAATGTTTATAATTTTATAGGAAATTAAATAGATTGCAAGGGTAGATGAAGGTGTATCTAACAGACTCCAAACTGTGACACGTAGAGTTCTTAAAGATCTTACTGGATGATTTTAGCACAAAATATAGCAAGTTCAATTTTTCCTTCAAAGTATCCAAAAGATTCCAAAGTGTTTGGGGAATTACCTTTAACTGCTTTAAGGATTTATTTAAACATTTTGAGTTCAATTTGAACATATCATATTGTTCTATTAATCATCCAAGGTCAATTTAAAAAGTTTACGCTGTTGCTCAGTGAACTTTGACATTTTAATCATCCCAAGAGCAGGGAACTAGGTTGATCAGTTGATATTTCATTTATGAATTATGTAGGTGAATGCCTCTGAGGTAAGTTTAATTCATTAAAGATTCTATACCCATCACTAAAGTTGGGCTTGTAGTGTTTAGAAGTGTTTATCATCAATCATGTTACTTTTCTAAACGTCATCAAGCAAGTTTAAATATTGAGCCTAGACCACTACCAAGCCCTTAACAATCTCAAATGGAGAATTGGTAATTATTAAAATTTTAATTTATGTGATACATACAAACCCCTATTAAAATGTCATATTATCATCAATTGTGGGCTTAAAATAAATGAATTATCATCTTCCCAGCTTAAGCCCATCACTTCAGAATCATTTTATTTTATTAACTTCCAAATCCCAAAAATTTAGAAAATTATGATTTTACTCTTATTATGGAAAGGTAGGAAATTGGCTTCTACCTTTCAACCCATTATGTTTCAAATATTCAAAAGTATTCATTAAGATCAAAATTACTTATTTTTTCCTTTGATTAATACTAAATTTTGATTAAGGCACAAGAATCTAAAATGATCATTTTTCGCTTGGGGCCTTTTACCTCATAACTCATTAAGCATAATCCAAATGACTTTAAAAATTTTAAAGCACCGTGTCCATGGGGAAATTAAGACATGAGAGGAGAAAATGTGGTTTTAAAACTTTTATTTAATCTAATAATTATTTTAACCTAGAAAATAGAATTTTTAATATTAATTTATTTAATCTATCAAAATAAAATTTTTGTTTATGGGAAAAGTGTTAGAGGTTCACTTGGGTTAGAGAAACACTTAGGCAAAATTCCATAATTTTTGGAAGTTAAATTTTAATTTTATTTTATAATTATTTATTAATTTTTTAGTGATTTAATTATATGAAAAATATGTTTTAATTTCAAGAAATTATTTTTTTGTATTTTTATTAAATCTCTGAGTCTAAAGAACTAAGAGAAATAAATTATATATTTTTCTGATTTTTTTTTATTTATTATAACTATTTTAATGGGAAAATAACTAAAATAATTTTTAAGAACATTTTGAAACATTTTTGTTTATTTTGAATTTTTAAGTATTTTTAATTATTTTTAATTCAAAATATAGTTAAAAAATGAAGTATTTTCTCAAAAAAAAAAATTTATTTTTTTAAGTTCCCTTAATTACTAGGAACTTAGAAAATCACTTTTCATAATTTTCCTAAGTGTACTTAATTTAATATAATTATTTTTGTACAAAAACAAAATTTCTCTAATAAAATCAACTTTAGTGCTCAAACTTAATCATATAATTTTTAAATTTTTATAGTAAGTTAACAAGATTTTTCTACGCAATGTGGAATTGATTTTCTTAATTTTTATTAATATTTAATTTAAATAAATTAATACAAGATATAAACATTTACATAACTATTGAAATGCACTAAATCATTCAAACTATCATTGTATTTTTTTAAGCTCCTCTCACCACAGGAAACCTACTAAAATTTATCTCATAATTTTCAAGTGATATTTTAATTTTTATAATTAATTTAAGCCAAAATAGCCATCCGAGCTTGAAAAATATGGTTACAAACATAAGGATTCTCTCTGACCTTAGAAAAATCAAAGAATATCTCCTCTTTCATGAGGAAAAAAACCCTAAAAATCTCAAGCTATGGTGAGCAATTTTTAATCATAATAAATTAAACAACTACAAATACTATTTAATTAATTAAAAATCAGAGAGTCAGCAAATAATTTTTTTTTTGTTCCACATTATTTTTCTCTAATCACTGAGCAAGAGGGTATTTTATTTTATTTTTATTATTTCTCTATGAAGTATTATAAATTTTTAAAGATTTGGCATTTATTTAACTTTGAAAAAGGCCTATTTTTCTACTTATCCATGCAATGCCATGACATCCTTGTCTGCTCCAAAATTTCTACGCGGCGCTCCGCCATTCGACACTGCCAAACACCTCAACACCTCGTCAGTCCACGGTTTCTTTTCGTCTATCCATTTGGTATAATCTAGAGCATTCGTTCGATACACGTAGAAATAGACGACATTCAATCATCGTCCACAATCTCCCTGACCCGAGAGTCGTTCAACTTTAAATCTTAATATCTCTCTTGATACTCAATCAAATCACATGTGGTTTGTTACTACACCTTCATCTACTTAAGATGAACACATTCATACGGTTACAATGTTAAAAAAATATAGTTTATACAATTGGAGAGTCAAATTAAGCTTGATTTAGGGTCAGAGCTCAATACCCTTATCTCAGAGTTGGGGCCTCAATCAGATGGTTGGAAAAGCATTATAGGAGTCCAACGAGATTTTAGATGAGATCTTTGGTTGTGGTGAATTGCCTAGGTATGATTTTGACCAAGTCTGATTTTAACTATTAGTCTAGATCTGGGTTAAAGGCTCTCTGTGATAAGGATTTTATGGGGAGTTAACTCCTCTAACTCTGGGGATGGTGTGTGCAAAGTTAATTGAACTTTGGTGGACTATGGTGGTGTGGGGAAATATTTCCTAATTTTACCTGAACTTTGAACTCAAAATTAAGCTCTCACAGAGGAATCTAGAGGGGGAAAATGATAGGCTTGAGCTTAGGAGTTCTTGGAGAGTGTCTGAAAGCAATGGGGTAGAGTTTCCCTAAGAAAATTGGTTAGCTCATGTTTTGGCCATGGAGGAGGTGGTTAAAAAAGAGGGAAAATGGGTGGTTTGTTGGGCTCCACTTTGGGTGCAATCAATAGCTTATGTGGAGTGCTAAATAATGCCAAAGACCAATTGGAATGAGCCAGTTTGGATGGGTACAATCGGGTTCGAATTGAGGCATGGGAGCTCTTGATTTAGGCTCCTTCGATGACTAGGACGGCTGGCCTGGATAGAGGAGGTGCTCAGGTGCCTCAAAAATCTTAGAGGATTCGATTAAGGTAATTAATTGGGTTGGTGATGGGTTACTGCAAAGATCTCCTTGACTTAGTATTTTTAGGAAACAAATCCGTTAATTTGACCAACTCTTGGTCCATGGCTCATGTAGGTTGGGCTAAGTGGATTTAGACTGGTCCCTAGAGTCTACATGGTGGCTGTTGTGGTCTTAGTTTGACCACTTTCGCTAGGTTTGGTTACATTAGGGTTATGGGTCAATTTGAGGTTAATGTTGGCTATGTTGAGCTAGTCATGACATTGGACTCAATTGATTGATCAAGATGATGTAGATAATTGTCAAAATGACTTTAGAAAATATTTGGAGTTATTTTGAATTGATTTGGAAGTTCAAATTGAAGGATTTTAGCTCATGGTCAATTTTTGGTGTGTTAGGTTAGACCGGGGTTTGAGTTGGGCTAGAGTTTTACTATGGCCCAATTTACGGTTCAATTTGAAGTGGTTGATTGTCATGAAGAGTTTTTTATATCAATTGGGTGGAAATTTTTGGTTTATGGAGTTCAATTTGGTAGAATTTGGGGACATGGCTCATCCGGGGCAAAATTGGGGGTTTGGTCCAAGTTGAGTTTTAAGTGAAATTATGGCTTCACCAAGGATAATTAAGGGCTCAATTTGACATGGAAAATTTTTTTAAAGAGTTTATGAAGAAAAAATGGGCAATTGCATAGACTTTGGGGTTCATTTGAGTGAGATTTTGGTTTTGGGTCAAATTGGGGCTTTTAGATTTAAGTTAAAATTAGATTGAAATGTGGGTCAATTAGGCTTAGATTTAGTTTCAATCAAGCTTGGACATGATGAATTTGAGTTTAAAATTGAAACTGGGGAAGATTGGGAATAAATTGGTGGACATTAATGGTGAATTGGCGTAATTGGGCCTTTAAATGTAATTTGGGGCTTTTGGTCAAAATGGATCAAATTAGTCAAATGGAGCTCAATGGAGCGATTCAAATTGATTTTGGGGATATTTAAAATGATTTTGAAGGTTTTGGGACAATTTGGGTCACCAAGGGTATTTTGGTAATTTTGGCAAATATGGGGTATGTTGGTTATTCTGAAAATTTTGTGGTGTTTTTGGCAATTTGGGCAGTTTCAAATGGTTTGAGATGTTTTTTAGACAATTTTGAGCATTTTGGGAACACTTGGGAATCTTAGCCAATTTTGTGGTTCAAGGGTAATTTGGTTGATTTGGATAGGTTTGGGGGCAAAAGGCTAAGTTGGGTATTTTGTTAAAATTGGGTTGTCAATAACCATATATGAGCCATGGATCAATAGAATTTCCTACTTTGGGTTTTACATGTACTGGAGCTAGCTAAACACTAGCTTAGGGTTAAGGGGTCTATGGGACCATCTACAAGAGTCTCCCAAAAGGTTAATGGATCAAGGTTAAGCATGTTTGGGTTTAAGGTAGTGAGTGGAAGTGTAATGTGTAAGTGTGTGTCTGAGACTAACCAAGACCACAACACCAGAGGGTTAACCCTAAGGCCAAGCAGACTTGTAGAGACTCCCCTTAAGCTCTCCCATATTGACTTCACCTATTAAGTGCTAGAGGTTAGGACCAATATGTGTAACTCCAAGTTGAGCAAGGAAGAGTTTAGAGTTTCTAAGGTTGAGGGGTCCTTTTCTACTCTTCTAGGGATAGTCAACAGTAAAGTCCTACGGCTAGACCTTAGTCTACTAAAGAGGGAAGGCTATACCTCAACAAAAAGTGAGGTTAACCCTATGTATGAGCTTGGTTCTAGGCCATTTGAGGGTTAAAATTGGTTTAGTGGAATGTTGTGAAGAGTTTAGAATTCAAATTTAGGGAAATTTAATGGGTTAGGGAGTTCAATTTGGTGGAATTTTGAAATTGGGAAAATTTGGGGCCATTAGATTAGGCTTGAGAATTGTCCTTGAAATTGGGATCAATTGGGCTACAATTTGGTTTCAATTGGGCTTATATACATAATGAAATTTGAATTGGATTTAAAACTGTGGAAGTTTGAAATCAATTTTGTGGAAATTGGGGATGATTTGAAGATTTTAGGCATTTAGGAATAAAATTGGGATTTTGGTCAAATTTGGTCAATTTGGTCATTTTGGGCCCAATGGGTGGTTAGGATTAATTTTAGAGATGTTTGGAATTATTTGGGAAGTTTTGAGTATATTTGGGCCATGAGGGGCATTTTGGTAATTTTGATGAAGTTAGGGGTATTGTGGGAATTTTGGAAACTTTGAGGTATTTTAGGCAAATTGGGTGGTTTGAAATGGTTTGGGATGATTTTTTAAGAGAATTTGAGAATTTTGGAAATTTTAAAAAATTTGGGCTTTTAGGGGAAATTTGGTAATTTTGGAAAAGTTTGGGGGCAAAAGGTCAAAATTGGGGATTTAAGTAAAATTGAGGTTTAATGAGGAGACCAACCACAAAATTACCCTTATGGTGCCATGAGACCATGGAAATCCTCCAATTTAGATTCTCTATGTATTGGTCTTAGCCATCCTAGCCAAAGGCAAAGGGTTTTGGGGACCACCCACATGAGTTTCCAAGGGAGTAGGGGATCATACTAAGCATGATTAGTTAAGGGTATTAGCTTTAGAGTGAAAGTGAGTGGTCAAGTGTGTGTGTACAAGAGTGATAAAACTACACTACTCAAGGCTAACCATAAGGCTAGAATGTTCTGTAGGGACTCCTCATGAGCACCCTATGCTTGGCTTCTAATAAGTATTAGAGGTTAGAGTCAAACATGTGGAACTACAAGAAGAACAATGAGGTGTTTAGAATTTCTAGTGGGATAGGGTTTCATTACTAGTCTTCTAGGATAGTCAATAGGAAAGACTTATGGCTAGATCCTAGGCTTCTAGAGAAGAAAGACTAGACCTCAACAAAAAGTGAGGTCAACACCCATAAGTTAGTCCAAGAATTTGCATTGGTACCTTCTACGAAGAACTAATGACCAACTTAGCAAAACTAGTGTGAGTAGTCAAGAAATTCTGAAATATGAAGTGAGAGAAACCATTGTTGGAGGAGTGATTTATGGAAATCCAAAGTGGTCTATGATCAAAACCAACCATTAATAAGTGAGTGATATTAGTGTGTAGAAAATTGTTCAACCAACATTCATCGGAAAAGAATCTATCTATTCTCTCCCATAGCATACCTCTTCTCCATGTAAATTTGTCATCTTGGAACCCAAGGTCATGCAGTCTAACATCCTGAATAGAGTCATTAAATTTTGTAATTTTGGCAAGGTCAGCTGGCCTCCTACCATTTTTTGTAGTGGAGGTGGCAGTGAAGTTAAAATCACCACCCACAATCTGATTACTAGCCATTAAACCACTAATGCTAACAACTTGTTCCCATAGAATTATTTGAGCAGTAGAAGAGCAAGCAGCATACACTGTAGTAGCAAAGTGATGCAGGCAGATTTGTTGTGTAATGTTTTTCAAATATTTTTCAATTTTACAAAACAAACATGAAAACACTTGTAATAAATATGCAATTTAATCCCAAAAAAATAACTTGGTAAAATAATTTTATCTTTTAAAATAATTAAACTGTCAAATTCGTAATAATAATAATAGAAGTATGAAAACTAAACAAAATTTATGTGACGAAGAGTTCAAATTTAAGTAAGCATCCTTCCCCTTTACAATGAGTATATGGATTGTGAAGAAATTAAATTCATATATATATATATATATATATATATATATATATATATATAATTTTATTATGCCAAATAGGAGAAACTCTATTCTTTACCCTCTTTCAAGTGCATAATGAATACTGACTAATCCAGAGTTTGGTCCCTAATTCCATGGTTAGGTTTGGAGGATACCAGCTCTCACTCTAGAGCTCCCACTACTCCCTCACCTGAGGCCTGACAATCTCACAGTAGTTTCTAATCAACTGGACCAAATTAAGGATTTTATCATGTCACAATAAAAATCTCCAATTTTGTATCTAACAAACTATATTTCCCAATTTATTTGCATTCATCTCCATGGATAACATCTCACCCATGAAATTGAATATGACTCTCCTCATGTTGTACAAATCATAACCCTTTCAGATCAAATGTTTCTCAACACATTGTAACATTTCAATTGACTAGATCAAAAAGTAAATGAAGATCGAAGTTCAAATCATCACAAATTTTTGACAATTAAAATCGTATAAAACAAAATCAATTCTTCACAAAATCCTACCTTAAAGTGGGGAGAAGGATAGTGAAGATTACTTAGAATTCATAAGAAGCATACGTGAAAACACAGATTTGATATATAAAAACAAGTTTACAAAACAAAGAAATCAAATACACAACTTATCTCATAATCCTTCTCAAGTAAATCCCTAGAAGTTCTATTTAAGCACTTTCCTTCTTTATAAGCACTCTCAATTCTCTCTTAGAAGTGTAATGAAGAAGAAATCTCTCACTTTCCCTCTCCTCTTCCAACCCTTAAAGAAAATCTCCAATTCATTAACTTTATCTCTCTAACTCTCCCTCACTGTCATGCTACCATCGATCATCTTCTCTACTGAACCTCCATCAAGCCCTACACTTTCCTCTCTTTTATTAGAGGTTTCCTCCCTCCAAAAAGAATTTAAAATTCCCTCCAAAGTTTTATCCAAAAGTCAACATTTTGAATTCCAAAAAACATGTTTATTGATTCAAGAGACATATCCCTTCATCAAAGAACCTTCCAAAGTATCTAAATGCATTGAATCACTCCATGGGGCGTTTGAAACAAATGGACCCTTCAAAATTCAAGTAAAATTTTTCTTGAATTGCCTTAATTCAAAAAAAGTCACTGGTGCCTCAGGCGCTGATTTTGGTGCTTCAGGCGCTGCCTCTCTATAAAATGGTGTTTCAAGCACCAAATCCGATGCTTCAGTCACCAGCTTTCTGTAAAGTGGCGCTTCAGGCGCCGAATTCACAAAATTCACTATTTTGGCTCCAAATTTTGTCATTTTTTCTACTTTTTCTCCAAATATGTAAAATTAAGACACCCGCAACAAATAAATGAAAATACTCCTCTTTAAGTGCAATATCACCAAATTTTAGCATAAAATGTATACTTAAAATAAAACATTATTTTGGTGTATCAAATACCCCAAACTTAAATGTTACTTATCCTCAAGTGACACTTTTACTACATAAAAATATGACTTAGGATAGAGATTAACCTATAAACTTCTACACTTTAGTTTCATAAATAAAATAGTAAAATTTAAGAAAAACTTTTAATAAATTAAATTAAAACTATACGTCTAAGAAAACTTAGTAATAAAATCTAAGATTTCTGAATCTCTTTTCATTTCAAGAAGAATTGTAGTTCATCATATCAAGGATGCTTAAAATATTAATATGAAAAAGAACTTCATATAAATTTTACTAGTAAGTGTGCCAACAATCAAATATAAGTTTAGGAAATGTAATAAAGCATTTTCCTCAAGTTGATTCAAGTGAAGCAAATTTTTGATTAGGCATCTCCTGAAGCTTCTCCTCATATTCTTTTTTCTTTTTTTTTCTTTCTTTTTTTTATTTTTATTCAGAATCTTTTCAATCCTTTTTTCACTTTTTTGTTTCAAGTGAGGATTACTATATCTGAATAGTTTTTAATAATTTTAAACTTCACTATCCTCTTCTTAAAGTTATAACTTTTTACCCTTCTTCACTTTATAAATTCATATTAGTTTTGATGAATTTTCATTATGTCTCATTCTATTCTTCTTACATGAAACTCTAAAATTTTTAATACTTAAAAAATTTATCTTCCTTTACTTTAAGAAGAAAAACATAATCTTATCCTTTTATACCAAACATCTTTAACTTTAGAATTGACCTATATTATTAAAAACTTCTACCTAAATTTACCATAATATTTACAAACATAATATAGTCATTTAAAGTTAGGCTCAAATATTTAAGGCCATATTAAATTAATTTTAAAATATTGTTAATTGAGGACAAATATAATTTATTTTACTTTTTTTTAAAAGAAAAATTTCTTTCCCCCAAAATTCAATTTTTAAATATGTAAAAATGTTTAGTACAAAAAAAATTGTGTGGGTGAAAGAGAATAGTAATTGCATAAAAATAAAAACTGACATTTAAAGGATTTGTGAATATGAAACTAGGCTCTCGTATATTGTAGGTACTAAGTTAAAAATACAAGCTTTAAAGCATTAAATGAAACAAAGTATATTTCAAAGGATTTACTAAGAATTTAAAACATAAACAGAAACTAAAAATACAAAAATTATAGAAAAAGTAAAAATCAACAATTTATATTACATTCCACAGTACAACATTAAAATGAATGTTCCTACTACAAAAGTTTCAAAGAAAACAAATAACAAACATTCAGATTAACAAACAAACAAACTCCTAAAATAATAATAACAAAAATCAATCTTCATCCTCTTCCTCATGATCATCATCGTCATCATCTTCTTCTTATTATTATTATTATCCTTCTTCATCATGATCTTGAACATAAGGAGTAAAACACGGGCAGGTTGGAAATTCTACATTGTAATCACCCCTTAAATATTTTGTCATAGCATCCTGATATGCTATATCATGTTGAACTCTCCTTTACTTATATTCATTATTATATGTGTTCCTTGCTTTAATTCCTCCAGTCCTATTTTACAGATTCACCGTATCCATTTGTTGTATCATAAACTACTTCATAATGCTCTCAAGTGAAAAAGATTTGGAAGTAGATGCCCCTGTAGTAGATGTTGAGGGCCTATCACTTCCTCCACTCCTGACTTTAGCAAATGATTCAAATCTTTACACTGTATGTCTCCCAATAGGATTTTTTGGCTGTAGCTTTTCTTCATTTCTACGGATCTCTACTCCTAACTGTTCACATAAAGTGAAAATCAGGGCAGGGTATCCCATACCACTAGCTATAGTACTCCTGGCTATACTCTGAGCATGATGTACTATAAGTGTACGAACATCTACTGCCTACATTTATTGAATGCAAAAGTGTAGCATAGCTCTTTCTCTTGTTATCTCGTTTAGACGATTTGTTGGAAGCAATTTAGCAGAAATGAAGTAATCACATACTTTTGATTGAAAAATGATAATGGAAGTGGAGAAAATAACTTTCTTATTGTTCTTAATTTTTCCATTCTCCCCTTTTACCTGTCAAAGAGGAAATTACTTCATTCAGTAATGAATCAATTATAACAAATGTGATGTATTCGCAATGGATTAGAGTCCTCAGTCCATAAAATGCATTGATTTTTTCTCTAGAAAACTCAACTTGCTTACCTCTCAAGAAGATGTGAGGATCAGAAGTAAATCACAAGATGGAATAGAACTCACAGATCATTGGAACTATTGTTACTGCAGTGAACTAGCTGAATCTCTCCCTATTTTTAGGGATGATCAACCTCTCGATCATATCTCCTCGGTTAGCAATTGCTCATTCCTGGATTAATTTTTTACAGCCCAGTTGACTGTTGTAACTATGTTGGGCTTTATAGTTGACGAATCTTTTTGCGTCAAAATCTCCAGTAGGATTTCCAATTTTTATTCGTGGAGCCATTTGAATTTTTATGGAAATCCAAATAAAATCCAAATAAATTACAAAATCAAGAAATCTAACTCCACAAGTAAGATTATTTGGTAAGAACCTTTTAACTATGAGTTTTCTATAAGCTTTTTCATTGAATTCCCTAATTTTTCGATTTCCTATAATGTAGTATAAATCCATGGTGAAAATAAAAAATTTTTAAGTTAAAGTGAAGCTTTTAACAAGAGAAGATGAAATCTAAGATCTTTGGTCTTTGAAGTCTTCTCAAATCCACACAATGTCAAGCCCTAAGTCATGGTTTAGAGGTAGCAGACAACTTAAGCAATAAAAATGGAGTTTTGCTAGGCAATTTTGTGGGCTTTAACCTAATCTGGAGTTTTCTGGAATTTGGCGCATCAGGCGCCAACACCAAATTTTTTCATATCTTGTTTTTCTGTTGAAATCTTCTTAGTACCACACTATGTCAACCTCTAACTAACTCAAATAAACACTTTTACTTATAATAACTCAGTTTTCTAACACAAAATATTCACAAAAAACACAGAGCTCACTTTTATATTAAAAATCTGCACTATTACAAACTAACAGTTTTCAAATAAAAAAAAATCTAATTCAGTTTTTAAAGCAAACCAAACATCCTAACACTGAAATCTAAGTATTAAAATACTTAAGAACAAACACAAATAAAGTCCGTCAATGAAAGTAAATGCAATTCAACATAACACCATATAATAATTAAGCAATACTAAACACACATTCCATGCAAAAAGTAAGTTCAAACATCTTTAACACTCTCATCCTCTTGGATGTCTCCCAAGGATTGGTAGTGCACATACAAGTTGTAGAAAGGTCAATAAGGAAATTCATCCATCAAATCTTCTTCAATCCAAGCATGTTTCTTGAACATACACACCAAAACATCTTCAATACATCTAGTATGTTCTAAATGTTCTTTCATCCTCCAATCTAGATGATCCAGCATTTTTTAGATGTTCCTAATTGCATGCATAAGGTTTTATACCTCTTTCTCTATCTTCTTGATCCTATTCAAAAGTGAATTTAAACTGAAGTAAAGCTGAATAGATGATGAATTCTGGGATGATTGATTTATCAGTATATTCATATCATTATAATGTCCCATTCTCATGAATTACAATAAACTTCTGGGTCCATAGGCTTCAAGGAAGAAGCACTTTTTCCCAATTTTTATAAGGAACTTGCGATTGACTGCATAGTATAAAAAAAGTAGATGGATGTCCCAGTATAGTAGTAGTCCCATTAACGATCGAACCCAAAATCGATTTCACAATTATTGCACCCACATCAATTCGTTTTCCAGTTTGAATGCAATAATTCAAAAAAGCACTCTCCTTCGTCACTTTACTAGTTTTTAAAGTAGGCAGTAAATTTGATGCAATAAAAAAATGCCACGCCTTAGATACACGGTTCAACAATTATGAAGAAAAGCTTACATTTCCATTATTTCTAATCTCCTAATTTGAATTTACTAAGAAATAAATCTATATAGTTCATTCATATTTGCTCTTGTAGGGCTAAAATATGCATAGTGGAAAATAGGGACACTTTCATTCATGAACATATCATTTATTCTTAAAGGAGTGAATTGTACACACTTGCCTCGCATGTGAACAATTTCTAAGTGGATTCCATGAAAATTTAAATAAAACTCTTTCACAACATGGAAAACTACACATGCAGTGGTATAACAAAGCACTTCCTAAAGTCTCTGTGCAATAATCTCTTCCACTTAAGTATTTAGTGTGTTGAGTCCTCAATTTTCCAATCCCCTTTCTTTCATTTGCCTCTTCTTCATGTGAACTCAATCTTACAACTTTTGCACATTGAAAATTGACGAACTCCCTCCGGTTGAAAATTCAATATTTCGCGGTATCTTTAGAATGGGAAGCCATTGAATTTCAAAAACCATCACAGTTCCCTCATCTTCCTCTCTAAAATAAGTTTAGGAATCAGTTATTGGGAGTTATAAGGAGGAGAACCTGACAAAACCCATAAAAACCCTCCTTTCGAATTGTTTGAAGTCATTTTTGTCGCTGCAGCGCCTCAGGTGTCGTTTTTAGCGCTTCAGGTGCCAGCTCTCTTGAAAGTGGCGCCTCATGTGCTAGTTTCAAAATTTCCATCATTTCATTTTAAATATAATTAATTCTCAAATCTTCCTTAAAATTGGGTAAAAAAAGATGTTTTAAAAAAAAATTAATTTTAATCTTCTCCAATATACGG
The DNA here is from genome assembly GCA_002079205.1 of Phalaenopsis hybrid cultivar. Classification (NCBI taxonomy): domain Eukaryota; kingdom Viridiplantae; phylum Streptophyta; class Magnoliopsida; order Asparagales; family Orchidaceae; genus Phalaenopsis; species Phalaenopsis hybrid cultivar. Next base: position 25,321 of record JXCR01126359.1, on the reverse strand, counting down.
AATCCATAAAACTACAAATATATTTTTTTTACCAAAATATTAAGATCTCATTAATGTGGGGAAGAAGTTGTACATCTAATATAAGGAAGAGAACAAATGTCTCCCCTTATCAAAAAAGCAAGATCTAAAGGAGGGAGTACATAAGTCTTAGGAACCAAGGATTAGCACCCTGAGCAGCCAGCTAGTTAGTACACTTATTGCCCTCTCTAAGGATGTGGCTCCAATGAATTTGTAAGTTGTAAGTAGCTATCATACTGGTAACCTGCTTGAGTAGAGAGATAAGGAACTAGGGGAGAGGTAGATGCTACTTGAAGGCTTGAACCACCCAAGTAGTGTCCAACTCTAAGTGTAGATGATTCCAACCCTTGGTAACAACAAATTTAATGGACCAGGCAACATCTTGAGTTTCAGCATGTAAAGCATTAATGACCACTATAGGAGAATAGAAATACAATAGGCACTTCCTAGTATGGTTCCTAAATATCCCCCCAATGTCAGCACTGTTCCTCTTAAAACTGCCATAAGTATTGATCTTGATCCAAGCATGCTTAGGTTTCCTCCAATGGATTAGAGTAATGTTTAAAGGAGCAGAGAGAGAGCTGTGTAAGTCCTTATTACGTGACCACTCATAGTTTTTAACCTTGTAGCGCATGAAGTTAATGGTCTTGAAAATATATGAATGACAGTTGATGCAGATTTGAGTAGATCCTTCTTATTTGCTGTCATTTATTGTCATCCAACCGAGCAAGGTTATGATGAAAGGAATAAGTTCTACCTGGTTTTCTTTCCATATTTTCCAGCAATCAGGAAAGTTGTCACATTGACTAAGTTATACTGGAAGATTAAATCTGGAAATAACCTTTAACCAAACTTTCTTGGCAGTGGGACAGGAGAAAAAAAATGTGAGAAAGATTCCTTCTGTTGGCAGCAAAGATAACACTTTGAGAGGCCTTTTAACCCCTTAAGTTTGAGGATGTCAGCAAGAGGGATGACATTGTGGAAAAATCTCCAAGCAAACAAGGCCATTGAAGGGCTAAGAAATGTCACCCACATAGCTTTGCCCCAATCCTGTGAAGGCCATTTATATAAAGTGTAGTAGGCATATTTAGTAAAAGAGATGTGATGAGGTTTCTTGGTAACAATTCTATCTGGAATTTGGGGAGTTACAAGTAGTTGGGTGATTTGATGCACTTGTTCAACATCCACCATAGTAGCCAACAAGTCTTTGTTCCATTGCTGACCTAACCAAAATTTCTAAATTGGAATGCTGAAGGAGGGTTCCAGAGTTGTAGAAGAGTATAGCTTGTCGTCAAGTAACCAATTATCAAGCCAGAAATCAGCCATGCCTTCTCCAATTTCCCAAATGAATAAATCTTCAGCAGCAGTTATGACTTTAAGGAGTTTAATCCATATACTTGAGTCCCCAGGTTTCTTGTGAGTGGTTATAGGATGGGAGTGTTCACAGTACTTCAACTTTATGAATTTTGCCCACAAAGAGATTTAAGCTCTGATCTTGATCCATAGCTTACAATAGAAAATGAGATGTAACTGCTGGAAGGATTTAATGCCCAGCCCTCCAGCAGAATGAGGAAGGCTAATTTTTCCCATCTTAACCAATGGTACTTTTTGTGATTCCCCACCTACCAAAAATTATTTAGCATAACCTCTAAATTCCTTTGAGTGCTCTTTTTTATTTTCAACATCTGCATTATATACATCGGAAAAGAAGATAAGATTCTTCTAAACAGAGTAAGTCTTCCACCTTATGAAAGAAAAGTATTGGTCTAACAAGAGATTTGTTTGGAGACTTTGGATACAACTTCATCAAATTGGGTTTGCCTTTTCCTCCCCTTGACTAATTGAACCCCAAGATAAAGAAGAGGGCATGCAAAAAATTTAAAAGCAGTATAATATTTGATCCAATTATTGGTAGCAGCTATGATTTTGTTACTGAAAATTAGCTGACATTTATTGTGATTCAATGAGAGACTAGAGAGTTGTTGGAAATGATTCAACAATTTAGAAACCTTCTTTACTGCTGGCTTAGAAGCATTAGAAAAAAAATGACATCAACTCCATAACATAAATGGCTGATGGAGAAGTTAGCTTTGTTGGCAAATCTGAGATACTCCTATTCAGAAAAATGGTGATTGAGAAGCCTAGAGAGATAGTCCATAGTCAATATGAAAATATAAGGAGAAAGGGGGTCTCTCTGTTTGAAGCCTTTAAGATGTTGGAAAATTCCATGGGTATTGCCATTCACTAAGATAGTGTAGTAGTTATTCTGAAGCCATTTTTTGATCAGCTGACAGAAGTGATCATTAAAACCTTTAGATTTAAGAACTTCCAAGATGAAATTCAAGTTTATAGTGTCGTAGGCCTTAGATATATCAAGCTTGTACATGAGATTTCCTACTTTGCATGGTCAGTCAATATCCAAAAGAAGCTCTTGAATGAGTAATACATTATCTGTTATCTGTCTCCCCGAAACAAAAGCAGATTGGTTAGGAGCAATCAACAAAGGCAGGTGAGCCTGTAATCTAAGAACCAGTAGCTTGCTGATAAGTTTTGATAACACAGTTGTGAGAGAAAAAGGCCTAAAATGATCCCAACTAGATTTTTTATCACCCTTAGAAATTAAGGTGATGGTAGATATTGCAAAATACTTAGGCATAACAGCTCCACTGAAAAAGGTTTGAATAGTCTCCACAACCTCCCCCTTCCCAATAGGCCAAGCTTTTTTGTAATAAGTGGAGGTAAAACCTTCAGCTCCAGCAGCTTTGTCACCATCTATGGAACATAGTGCTTGCCAAATTTCATCTTTAGAAGGGATAAAGGTAAGATCCAAATTATTAGTATCTGTAAATCTTTCATTAAGAATATCTGGATAAAAATGTTTAAGGATTGAAACATCAGGCTGGGACAACAGTGTCTAAAAAAGCTTGATGGTATTTAAAGGATTTTGATTTGTTTCATGAATTAAAAAGTCATTGCTATCTTTAATCTTAAATATTGTATTGGATTGTCTCCTTTGTTTGATACGAGCATGATAGAATTTAGTATTTCTGTCCACATCCAGAAAGTTTTTCAAAGCTGCCTTCTGTCTGAAGAACTGTTCTTCCAAATGAATAACTCTAAGAAAATTGGCATTAGCAGTTACAAGGTCTTGTTCATTTGAGATGCATAATTGAAGTTCGAATTCTGCCTTCTTAACAACCTGTTCAACCTCCTCAATCTTAGTAGTCACATTGCCAAAACAGTTCCAATTCTAAGATTTGAAATGCTTTGCCACTAACTTCTAAATTTGCCACAATGTGATCCGGAGAGGTAAGGAGTAATCAGGAAACTAGACAGATTGAACAGAAGGGAGAAAATCAAGATGCTCTACCCAGACATTGAAGAATCTAAATCTGGGAATAGGTGATGCTTGAGTGGGGGAGATAGAAATGAAAAGAGGCATGTGGTCTGAGCAAGTGTAGGGGAGATGTGAAACAGTAGTATGGAGATTAGTCTCAAGCCAAGCATGGTTAACAAGAAACCTGTCAATTCTTTCATGAAGCTTTCCTCTCTTTCAATTATCAAGTGGTCCCCAAAGGGGTAATTCAGAAAGATCAGTAGTTCTGATGTTATCAGTGAAAGCCAACATCTGACTTAAATTAACTCGTTTCCCTCCCCATTTTTCATTCAATCCAGCCACATTGCTTGGAGGGTGGGGTTGATGGATGGAGGACACATTATGATACATTTGGCGAAAGATGAAGCTTCTGCAAGCCTTTTTGCTAAACAAGCGCTCTTTTTAGATGGTATTTCCATGAAATTATTAAAATGGACCACTGATTTTAATCCATCAAAAGAACCCCCTATTGTTCCTATTTGGTTTAAACTCTCAGGGCTGAAATTGCATTTTTTCAATCACCAAGTTTTGTTAACTATTACAACTGCACTTCGAAGACCAATGAAGTTGGATGCTCCTACTTTTAACCTCTCTAGACACTTGGAATCTAAGTTGAAAGGGACATTAATAAACCAGAAGTGGATGAAATCTGGCTTGGAACAGCTAATAATGGATAGTGGCAGGAAATTGTGGTGGAATAAAGGCCATATTACTATCTTAATTGCAAAATGTTTGGACACACTAATAGTAGATGCTTTAGGCTCCACCCTAAGCAAAAAGAAACCTCCCTCTTGATCCTTATCTAGCACTCCCAATCAAAATGCTAATCTGCCTCTGGAACCTCCCCTCTTAAGACTATTGAACCTAATCTTGATATTGATTCTCCTTCACCTATAAAACCCCATACACCTATTCAAACTTTTGTCCTTATCCCAACACCTACTTTGGAAGTCCCTGTTGAAGGAACTTCTGTTTTGAATATATTACCCCAAATTCTTGTTATACTCACCACTATGTTTGACCCTTCAGACATTATTGTCTCTGATTCCCCTCTCTTATTCCAACCAGCTTCTGAACCTTCTCCTGCTTTGGAACCTTTAATCTCTCCTCCACATATTGATGTATTTCCCACTCCTAGCTTTTCTCATGAGGTGGAGATCCAGGTTGTGAGAGTTTCTGAAAAGGCTACGCTATTACTGAGTTCTTCATCAACTAAGCTCTCTACTAACCCTCCTATTTTGGCTCCAACTATTATAGCTGAGTTTGAAGGCAATCTGGTTCAAGAGTTAAATTTAGAACTTGAAACAGAATGGCAGATTCAACAATCAAGGAAAAATAACAAAAGTTTGCAAGAGATGAAAAGGGCTATTTCTGCAGCTGGGGGCTCAGTGACTAAGAGTTTGGACTCCTTTCCTAAAACAAGGAGGAGAGGAAAAAAAATTAATGATTAACCTCATCTGTTGGAATGTTAGGGGATTAGCTCATCCTAGATCGCTTAGTAGGTTAATCCACTTAAATAGGATGCAACAGCTTTGGTGTGTTGTCTTACTTGAACCCATGGTTTCTAAAGATCAGTCCAAAATCATTAAGAATTTCCTTGGATTCCAATTTTCTCGAAATTGTAACAACAAGATATAGCTTTTTTGTAGGAAGGAAGTCTCTTGGAAAATTTTACTAGACCACCCCCAGTTTCTTCATATATCCCTCTCCTTGGCTAGGTATTCTACCCAGGCTACTTTTGTGTATGCAATTAGTACTTTTTTTGGCAGGAAAGAGTTATGGAGGGAGATTCTTCAGATTAGTCAAACTATTACACTAAGTGGCTGGTCTGTGGTGATTTTAAATGTGTGGCCTCTCCTAGTGAAAAGTTAGGAAGCAAACCTCCTGATAATAATAAAATGAATTTCTTCATTGATAACACACAACTTTCTAGATTATATGATGCTTCTCAGGCCCTAAATTTACTTAGAAAGGCTATACAAGGCCCTAGCTAATGAATTTTGGCTAAATGATTTCCTGCATACTTCAATTACTCATCTGCCTATGACTAGGTCTGACCATACACCTCTTCTTATTAGAATTCAAAGCACTTCCACACTCATTAAATCCCCTTTTACATATTTAAATGTTTGGTCCTCTCATCCTGATTTTCTTAAATAGGTGCTTTCTATTTGGACTAGTTATCATCATGTTAACCCATGGGTGAAGTTATGGATTCTTAAAAAAAGACTAGCTATAAACCTCAAAGCTTGGAATTGGCAAGTTTTTGGCAATTTACATATTAAGGTTTTGGAAGTTGAGACAACTATTGAAAACTTGGAGACCCAACTGACTGAAAACCCTTTCCTTGGAAGCTGAACTTTTCACTGCTAATGAAAACTTACTTAATGCTATTCATCTGCAGGAACAACTCCTCCATCAGAAAGTTTCACAAACTCATTTCTATGTAGGGGACAAAAATTCCAAATATTACCATGCCATAATTAATTATATAAGGAAAATTAATGAAATACATCAGACCAAAGATTCTCAGGGAGTCTGGCTAAATACTGCAAGTGATATTTCTGCCAGTGCAGTAGAGTATTACCAAAATTTTTTTACTCAACCCACTGTGGCTAGAGAAGTTGTACAGGTTAATCTCTTTGACCACTTCAGACTGTTCATTTCCAGCCTTCAACTAACACATATCTCTATTGAAGAGGAAATCAAATCAGCTTTAGACTCTATTGAAAGCAACAAAGTTGCTGGCCTTGATGGGTATTCAATTGATTTCTATAAAAAAAGCTTGGAATATAATCAAGATGGAGGTGATTGAAGCTGTGCAAGCATTTTTCAAGGGTCTTGACCCTCCTAAGTATTTCATATGATCCACCATTACTCTCATTCCTAAGGAGACTAATTGCAAGAGATGGGACCAATTTAGGCCTATCAGCCTCACCAACGTGGTTACAAAGGTTATTAGCAAAGTGATTGTTGCTAGAATTCAACCTCATCTGCATAAGATCATCAGCATTAACCAAATTTCTTTTATTAAGGGTATAAGCATAGTGGATAATGTCCTTTTAGCACAGGAACTATATCAAGTTCTGGATAGAAGCCGCAAAAGGGGTAATCTGATCTATAAATTTGACATCAGCAAAGCTTATGACACAATCCACTGGGAGTTTATAGTGGAGGTTCTGCAAGCTAGTGGTTTCTCTTTGGACTTCATCAAATTAATCATGAGATGACTTAATAATAATGCTCACTCTTTGCTTATTAATGGGGCTTCAAATGGTTACTTCAAAGGAACTAGAGGAATCTAGAAAGGTGACCCTCTGTCTCCAACTATTTTTATTTTGGTTTTTTACTACCTTTCTTTAATGCTTAACCACATCTCAAATGAATCCCCACATAACCAGTTCAAGCATAGATCCAATATTGCCATCAGCCATCTATCTTTTTGCCTCAATGATTTTCCTGCAGGTTCTGGACTTCTACTGAACAAACAAAAGTGAAACATCTTTTTTAGTAGGGTTCAAGCAACCTTTTAAACTGTGGCTTTCAAACTTCACAAGTTTTAAGCCTTCTAGCTTCCCCCTAAAATATTTGGTGGTTCTTTTGCTGAAAGGTAGGACCAGAGATATTCAGTTTGATGATTTGGTTACAAAGATCCAAACTAAGCTTATGAGTTGGACTAGCTCCTTTCTTTCTAATGGTGAAAAAATCACCCTTTTAAAGCATGTTCTATATGCTTTCTCTTCCAACATCCTACAGATGGCTACTTTGAAGAAAAGCACACAGTTGTTGCTTCAGAGAACTTTTAATAGACTTCTTTGGTATGATCAAAGAAACCAAAAGCACTGGACCAACTGGAATACTAATTGCAAACCTATTGAACATGGAGTAATAGTTTTCAGAAGCTTTAAACACTTACAACATATCAATTTTTGCAAACTTTGGATACACTTCAAGGTGCAGGAGTCCCTTAGGGTAATTTTTTTGAAAGGAAAATACTATAGAGATTCTTATCCTTCTCCTGCCACACCTAAACTGGGAGATTCCAAAATTTGGTCTCTAATGCTCAAAGTTAAGGAAACTACTAAAGATCACTTCATTTTGGAGTTAGGAAAGGGGAACATTAATTTTTGGCTTAATAACTGGATGGGAGATGGAAAGCTTGCAGACGTTCTCCCAGTAGCATTTCCTACTATAACCAAGGTGTCGGACTGCTGGACTGAGGGGCATTGGAATCTCCTTGCACTTTAGATTATTCGGATACTTCAACCATTCATAGGATTACTAACATTCCATTGAACCACTCTAGGAAAGATAAACCCTTCACCAAAAAAGGAATATCTCAATCTATTACTGCTTACATCTTCTTCCAGCAATCACATGGTGTGAAGATCCCTTGGGGGAAACCTCTATGGAGTAAATTCCTTTCCCCTTCAATATCCTTGTTTTCTTGGAGACTCTATTCCAAAATTCTCCCCAATGATGACATCCTGAAATTGAAAGGGTTGAGAGACCCATACTGTTGTGTCTTATGCAAGCTGCATGAGGAAACTACTGATCATCTTTTTTTTTCCAATGTAATTTTGTTCAACAAGTTTAGTCAGCTGTGCTAAACCATTTGAAAGTGAAAACAATAAATCTGACATGGCAGCAATTTCTTGTTTGCTAGAAAGACTGGCATCAGTTGAAACTTATGGCCACCCCCTGTGTGGTAGCATGGTTCACTTGGATGGCTAGGATCAAGGCCAAGTTTGAAGAGCAATAGCAGCTTGCCTAAAAGGTGGCCTCTAACTTTTTTGCTTTTGTGAAAAAACTTTCTCTATAGAAGGCTTTTCCTGATCTCCTTTTGATAGGATATAATTCCAATCAGCCTATCCCTGAAGACCTTTTAGTTTATTGGCTCAAGCTAGTGGTTTGATTACTGAAAGTCAACACTGATGGCAATTTCTATCAATCTACTGCTGTCATTGGAGGGCTTTTTAGAAATTCACAAGGCTCCTACCTTCTTAATTAACTTTCTCCCACTGTTGCTGAAGATGCTTTAGAAGCTGAAACTATTGTCATTTATTGGGCCATTCACATTGCTTCTAAAGCCAAAATTCAAAACCTTTTGGTTGAATCAGTCTCTAAGATCTTGATCAGCATCCTCTTAAACCAACTTACCTTCCCCTGGCACATTCTGAAGTGGAAAAATAAGATTAATCACATCTCCTACAACATCAAACCTGTAAATTAGCTTGCTCAAGCTGGTCTTGGGGCAGATTGTACACTTATCACTAAAAATATTTCTTCTCCTCTCTTATTTCTCCTAAAGGGAGACCTTCTTGGTTTGCCCTTCTGCAGACATTTGTAATCTCTGTTTTTCTGGTTGATTTTTTATTGNATATATATATATATATATATCTCATGGAGTTGGCGGCTGGAACTAGCAGAGCTCTGCTAGGGTTTTGGCAGTAATGGAGCTGACTGGTGTTGCTGGGAAGCTTGTTATGGGTGCTGGCTGGTTCTTGAAGAAGCTTTTTGTTGTGTTGGATCTTTCTGTTTTGTTCTTGGTGGACTTGTTGGGGTTGTTAAGGTTTCTTCCTGTTTTACTGTTTCATTGGGCAGTTCAAGCTCCTTTGCCTCTTCTACTGTCTTTCCTTGGTGCACTTTTAACTTGCTTGGAAGCTGTGGTTTGCTGCCTTTAGGAAGTTCTCTTGCTTGGGTAGCAGCTGTCTGCTTTTCTTTACCTCCCTTGGCAGTTGTTGTTTTGGTCTGGATCCTGTTTTGGGGTCCTGGTTTGGTGAATCATGAACACCCCTATTGATTTGGAAACCAACCTGCAATGGACCAAAGCCACATATGCTGGAGTGGTGGGTAACCCTCCTTCCCCTTTTCTGGATCCTGATTTACTTGTCTTCCCTTAGGACTTTCATAACACTGTTGCTGGAAGAGGATCTACAGCCTGCATTCACCCTGTGGGTATTAAAGATGGGGAACCTGCTGCCTTTTTTTCTGAAAATGAGCTGGCTAACTTAAACATGGTGGTTCATTTCACTCTAATTGGTAAATTCAGCTTGGGACATCCAAAGATGGAGCTAGTCAGAAAATACTTTGAATCCCTGAAGATTTCAGAATGTAATATAGGGTTGTTGGATGGCGGACACCTCCTAATCCAGCTGACTAAAGAGGAGGACTATGCCAGAATTTCTGCAAAGCAATCCATCATAATTGCTGGAACAAAAATGAAAATCTTAAAATGGTCACCTGATTATGATCCATCACAAGAACCTCCCACAGTGCCTATTTGGTTTAAGCTACCTAAGCTGCCTTTGCATTTATTTAAAATGAATGCTTTGTTCAATATAGGGTGCACCTTGGGTACACCTTTGAAGGTTGACGCTGCTACTTTTAATAAGGCAAGACCAGCCAGTGCAAGAATCTTAGTGGAAAGAGATGTGAATCTCCCAGATGTTAAGAGAATATGGATTGGGGACACTCAGAGAGGTTTTTGGCAAGAAGTCATCATGGAGCAAAGGCCTCACTACTGCCAACATTGCAAAATGTTTGGACATAATAGGGAGAAATGCTACAGATTGAAACCTCCCATTAGAAGAACTCACCACCAACCTCAGCAAGAGTTGGAGGATGCCACTAACAAAATCCAGGAAACTGGGAATACAAAAGTGCAAAAGAAGATAGTGTATGCTGAAGGGAATGAGAAGCCCCCACTCAAATGGACCCTCACTGTGTGGAGAAGACAGAGAGAGGTTGCAGTAAAGTAGTTGGCCAAATAACTACAAAGGATAAGGAAATAGAGATCCATCCAGAGGCTGAGTCAGTGGGGGAAGTGTTTACCTCCCCTCCTCCTAGAAATGTGATAAATCCAGTGGTGGAACCCCCTTGTCAAAAACTAGTAGAAGACATGAACAATGACCTGGAGTCAGAGTGGCAAACCCAGAAAACTAAGAAGAAAAAGAATTATAAAGAAGAAGGACAAGACCTTGGGAAAGGAAAGGAGCTTCAGGGTTTGGAGGTCAATGCTAATCAGATAAGAATGGGTTCAAACAAATATAGAGGGAGGACTAGGTCCAAGTCCCAACCTTACTCTTCTCCCCCTTCCCCATGATTAATTTATTATGTTGGAACATTAGGGGGATTGTCCACCCCCTATCTCTGAAAAGACTCAAATATCTGAACAAGAAGCACAAACTTTGGTGTATTGCCATTTTGGAACCTATGGTTCACCTCAACACATTAAAGCATAATAAAGTCTTCCCTGGATTTAATTTCTTTATTAACATCAACAACAAAATTTGGGTTTTTTGTAGGAAAGAAATGTAGTTCTCTATCCTACTTAACCATACCCAAATCTTACATTTTAATCTCAAATTTATGGATAAGGAAGTCTATGCTTCCTTTGTCTATATTGGATGTTCTAAAGCAGCTAAAATTGAGTCGTGGGAATCCCTGCAGCTCATCCAAGAGTCTGTTGACAAGGCCTGGATGGTGGGAGGAGACTTTAATTGTGTCTCATCTCCTGCTGAAAGGAAGGGGGTAGACCTCCCAACCCCATTAATATATCTCTCTTTAATGAAAACATCCAAAAAACTGGATTATTTGACCTGGGTTTCTGTGGTCCTACCTTTACTTGGAGAAGGAAGGAGCTGTGGGAAAGGCTGGATATAGTTCTGGCCAATGACAACTGGATCCAACAGTTCTTGCAGACATCTGTTACCCATTTAAGCCTTGCTGGGTCTGATCACAGGCCTTTACTGATTACTTATAGGAATAAGATGGCTAACCAGAAAAGCTCCTTAAGATACTTGAATGTTTGGTCTCAGCATTTAACATTCTTGAATATTATTAAAGATCAGTGAAAGAAATGCCTTCACCCTGACCCATTTATCAACCTTTGGCTTAATCAGAAGAGGGTTGCTAAAGCCCTTAAACTGTGGAGCTGGAATACCTTTGGAGACCTGCTACAGATTGTTGATAAGGCTGAAAAGGAGGTAACTGAGCTGGAGGAGGAGCATAGAAAAGGAAGGATTGATGAGGCTGTTCTCCTTGAGGCTAATGAGAGACTTCTAAATGCCATCCAGTGGCAGGACCACTTCCTTCAACAAAAGGCTGCAAAAACTAAATTTGCTGATGGAGATAGGAATACTAAATTCTACCATGCCTGCATCAAATACCAAAGGAAATGCAACACTATACACTCTATCAAAGATCATAATGGTACTTGGCTCAGGAAGGATGAGGACATTGCTGAAAGTGCTGTGCAGTATTGCCAAAGCCTAATGAATGAGACCACTAGGGATAGAGAACAAATTGATAGAAATTTGTTCATTGACAGCAAGAAGTACACTGCCAATCTGCACTTAACTGATATCCCTGATGAGGAAGAGATAAACGCTGCTTTGAATTCTATTGACAGTTCCAAATCAGCTGGACCTGATGGGTTTACTTCTGACTTCTATAAGAAGGCTTGGGATGTCATCAAGGAAGAGGTGATCATAGCTATTCAACACTTTTTCAAAGGAAACTCACTCCTTAACTATTTTAGTGCCTCTACTATTGTCTTTATCCCAAAGACTTTCTATCAAGGACAGCTGGAGGCAGTACAGAACTCTGAGTTTAAACAATGTCATAAGTAAGATGATAAGCAAAATCATTGTCAACAGGCTTCAGCCAGTTTTACCTCACCTTATCAGCATTAACCAAGCTGCTTTTGTCAAAGGTAGAAGTGTTGGGGATAACATCCTTCTGGCTCAAGAACTTCTACTGGATTTGAAGAAACCTTGGAGAGGGGGTAATGCAATCATTAAGCTTGTTCTAATGAAGGCTTATGACATGGTTAACTGGGACTTCATCATTGAGTTTTTGGAGGCTAGGGGCTTTTCCAGAGATTGCTGCAAGATGACAAAAAGATGTCTGGAGGACAACACAAACTCAGTTTTTATAAATGGGAAATCTCATGGTTTCTTTAAAGCCCTCAGAGGACTAAACAAGGGGACCCTTTCTCCCCCACCATTTTCATACTGGTGTTGGACTACTTTTCTAGACTGATGGACTGCAAGGGGAAGAGGAAAACCTTTAACTCTTATCAAAATAGAGCTAGGATGGACATTAGCCATCTGATCTATGCTGATGACATTCTGCTATTCACTAGGGCCTCTAAGCCTGCTACTAAGTACATTATGGGATGTCTTCAACATTTCCAACAGGTGTCTGGGCTAAAGGTCAACAAGGAAAAATGTGAGATTCTGATTAGCAAAAAAGCCTCTCTACCAATCAAGCAATGGATGCATTCTTACACTGGGTTCTCTAGTCTGAGCCTCCCATTCAAATATTTGGGGATTCATCCCACCAGAGGAAGAACTAAGCTGATCCAATTTGATGAGGTTATTGATAAAATAACCTCTACTCTTCAGGGGTGGTCTAACTCCTTTTTGTCCAATGGGGGTAGGATCACCCTACTGAAGAGCATTCTTACCTATATCCCCTTGCATGCTCTCCAAGTGGCTATAATGAAAAGAAGCACATCTTTGTTGCTGGAAAGAACCTTCAACAGATTTTTGTGGGCTGGAAACAGAAAACAAGTGGCTTGGGCTAGTTGGCAAAAAGTGGCTAAACCATGGAAGGCTGGTGGTTTGGGTTTTAAAGGCTTGCATCAAATGCAACACATTAGCCTATGTGAGTTGTGGATTAATTCAGACAAAATGAAAGCTTACGGGCCAACTTTATGATGACCAAATATTGCAGGTCTGTCCATCCTGGGGAGGTCACTAAGAAGGTGGGAGACTCCAGAATGTGGGTCCAGATGCTCAAGGCTAGAGATGACATTGATCAACTGCTCAGATGGGAGTTGGGACAAGGGAATATTAATTTTTGGAAAGACAACTGGTATTCAATGACTGTTTGGAACCTCTGCAGGATGAAAAGGAGGGGGATTTATTGGTTAAAGACTGTTGGGTTGGAAATGGTTGGTCTGAGGACTTCTTGAGGGGATTACTGAAGAAGCAGTCTACAAATTACATCTCTACAATACAATTTGACAGTAATAAAAAGGATAAACTCATCCTGCTGAACAGGACTAATGCTAGTATCTCTAAAGACATTCAAAATTACCAGTATAGCTGGGTTACTTGCTAGTGGAACATCTCCACTTGCCAAAAACATCTCACCCCCTCTATGTTGTTCCTCTCTTGGAAAGTTATCAACAACCTTCTGCCAACTGATGATATTCTGAAACTAAAAGGCCTGAAAGGCCCTTCAAGATGCTATTTATGTAAGCTAGATCAGGACACAAGGGATCACCTTTTCTTCAAGTGTAACTTTGCCAAGGAGGTTCGGAGTAAACTAACTTCCCAAATGAACATAAATCTGATTAACATTGGCTGGGACAACATTATTGACTGCATTAAAGATTGGAAAGGGATAAACCTCTAGACAATTCCCTTCATTGTGGCTTGGTTTATTTGGATGGCTAGAAATATGACCAAACATGAGGATAGGGAGGCCAGTGCTACTTGGGTGATGACTAACTGTTGGGCTTACCTAAAAAGACAAATACACTGTAGGAAGTTCCCCAGGATTCTGCAGACCACAACTTACATGGGTGCCAACCAATTCAAAATCATCAAGGTGAAAAGACTTTGTTGTTTTACACAATATAAGACAATATAAGAGACCTTCGTATCCTTTCATTAAAATAAACACTGATGGAAGCTAAACAAATAAGAGAGCAGGCATTGGGGGAATTTTTAGAGATCATAAAGGGAAGACTTTGTTGTTTTACAAGGCCCCTTATATTACTGATGATGCTTTGGAAACTGAAGTTGCGGCACTTTTCTGGGCTTTAAATTTTGCCAAAAAGAACAATTTACAGCGGATTCTTGCTAAAGTGGACTCCTCCATGCTGGTGGAGTTACTAAATTCTAACATGTCCTCCTCTTGGCATATTAACCAATGGATTCATAGAATCAATAAGCTTAGCACTGAAAGTAAAATCCATTTCTCTTTTGTGTATAGGGAAGCGAATAGACCTGCTAATTATCTAGCTATAGAAGGTGCTCATGCTGGTCATCGTGAAGTGTCCACAACTCTCTCTCCCTCCCTACAGCTACTAACTCCTTGAGACAAGCTTCAAATCCTTTATCTCAGAGTGCAGAGATGATTGTTGGACTTGTGGGTGTGGGAATTGTTATGCCCTGNTGGATTCATAGAATCAACAAGCTTAGTACTGAAAGTAAAATTCATTTCTCTTTTGTGTTTAGGGAAGCTAATAGACCTGCTATTTAACTAGCTATAGAAGGAGCTCATGCTGATCATCCTGAAGTGTCCACAACTCTCTCCCCCTACCTACAGCTACTAACTCAGGGGGACAAGGTTCAAATCCCTTATCTTAGAGTGCAAAGATGATTGATGGACTTGTGAGTGTGGACATGAATTGTTATGCCCTGTTGTTGAGATTGTGTATTTTCTTGACAATGAGAATTCAGTTGTTTAGTTTGATAGGGAGTTAGCTTGTAAATATATATATATATATATATATATATATATACAATGTTTTGTTTTCTCCCTTCTTTTTGTGTTGAGGATGTAAGTGGATGGGTCACCCTTATAAGTGAGTTATGTATGTTTCGCTTTGTTCTTAGATAGCGGACCCCTTCCAATTTTTATGTTGTTTTTTTTTATCAACATGCAAGGAGACGAATAATGCTCCTTACCCAAATATATATATATATATATATATATATATATATA
>JXCR01126357.1:4256-15304 GCA_002079205.1 Phalaenopsis hybrid cultivar | reverse complement strand
ATATATATATATATATATATATATATATATATATATACACATATATATAGTTTAGAAAAATCTGAAATCAAATTGTCCCCATATTTTTCATAGTTTAAATAAAAGAGCATTATACCTCAAATTCTGTATCTATCCCGAAGGATAAACACAAGACTTGAGGATGAGGCTCGATCAAATAAACTAAGAAATATATGACATCTGTTTGGTCTGTAAAACCATTTTATTTGCTAACAAGTTCCCCTATTTAATATGAATAATTAAATAAGGTTTATATTAAGCTGGGTTCGGACAAACTTCCTATAAGGGCAAGCCCCTATAGTTAATTACATCTTAGATAACCGAAGTCACCTAAGAAAACTCTCGATAAAAATCAGGAAATATTATCCTTAAAGATGTTAAAGAATAGTACTTTTCAATGAAATTGGATAAAGAGGTGTGAAAGGGGAATGATTCAAATTTGGAACATTTAGTTGTAGAGTCTAAAGGAGGAAGAACTAGGGGATGCCAAAGATCCAGGGGAGAACCTCGGTGACTTCCCAAGCTATCCTATGATTTGACTTCAATTTTGAGGATAAATTATTTAAGTGTTTCATCCTACTAATTTTATTTGTTAGGCCTTACATTCACAAATAGCCTGGAAGATGTGAGAATTTAGGTCGTGATGAACAACAACCTCAGAATCCTAAGATGAGTGTGGGATTAGATTATACAACAGAGGTGTACAAAAACCTAATATGAGGTGAGGATTTATGTTGCATAAGCAAACTACCTCAAAGTCCTATGACTTGGTTGTTTAATTCTAAGGAAGGAAATTGGTTTAGCTGGGAATACATGTTTTGTTGTTGAAGATGGTCGTGTTGCCCACCATGTTAACTCTATGCTCCTTACCGTGACGAGTTTAAGTTTTCTAATGTATTAGATCGTGATGTCAAATGAGATGACCCTATAGTTAAAGTTCTTTAAATGTTATGGGGTATGTTAAATTTGATTAGAGCAACATCGGTTAGGATCCTACGGTTCCCTCGTTCTAGTACCACTGTTTTCTATCGGATTTACTTAGTCCAAATGAATTTACTAAGCTCAATTTAATGAGTTCCATACTTTCATTTAGACCATGGGAATTCTCGTTAGCAATTGTAGGTTACCTCCTCCGATAGTTTATCGATCATCCGATAAAAACGTCTTAATTTAATTGCAATTGTTGTTTTATGTGATGTTTGTGATTAAATTTTGAGTTGTCTTATATTTTGAATATTGTGGCGGTGAATTTTGTCTTGGTTAATTTTAGTTTTGGTTTTGGTTTTGGTTTTGTGGCTACCCTAGCATTTTTAGGTTTACAGGCAGGGTGTTGTCGTTGTTTAACATGCAAGTTTTGTAAGTATAAAAATACAGTGTGGAAAGTTCAACAAAAAAATGGTACTGTAAACAGTAAAAGTGTACCTTGCGAGTCTTCTAGTTCCACGACCTAAAAGGTCAGTACTTGCAAGATATGTAGATAATATTGCAAGAAAGTTTAAATTGCAAGAGTAGATGAAGGTTCAACTACCAAACCCCAAGTTATGATTTAGTTGAATCTCAGAAGATCATAGTAGATGATTTTAGGACAAAATACTATAAGTTTAATTTGTCCTTCAAAACATCCAAAAAATTCCAAAGTGCTCGGGATATGACCTTGAACTATTTTGAATATCTCTTGAATTATTTTGAGTTCATTTCTGAAGTTATCATATTGTTCCATTAACCATCCAAGTTTAGAGTGTGGAAACCCCATTGCTCATTAAAGTTTAACAATTTAATTATCCCAAGTTTAGTGTACTCGATTAATCAATTGATGTTTCATTTAAGAGTTATGTGAGTGAGTGCCCCTAAGGCAATTTTGAATTATTTAAGATTATGGTGCCCACAAGTAAAGTTATAGTTGGAGTGTTTAATGATATTGATTATTAAATCAATTGAGCTTAGATATCGAGCCTAGGTCACTACTAATCCCTTAAAAATTATAATGAGGAATTTGGTGAAGGTTAAGATTTTAGTTTAAGTGACATGTATTTTCATTTAAAGATCACATTATCATCAATTTTGGGCTTAAGGAAAGTAAATTATCATCTTTTTAGCTTAAGCCTTTCACCTAAGAAACTCTTGATATTAGTTGACTTCCAAGTCATGAAGATTGGGGGAGATTATTATCTATTGATGTTGTCAAAAGGTGGTGGGCGAGTTTCTACCTTATAACCCCATTGTATTTTAATCATCCAAACATGTTTATTAGGATCAAAGTTACCCATTTATCTCTGATTAACCCTAAAATTTGATTAAGGCACCAAAGTCTAAAATGACTATCTTGCCCTTGGATGACTTCACCTCATAATTCTTTAAACACAACTCAAATGACTTTGAGGGTTTAAAGTGTTATATCCATGAGGTAATTAAAATGTTAGAGGAGGATATGTGAACCTCTCAAAATTTGATTTAATTTAGATAATTATTTAAATTTAGAAAATAGGATTTTCAAAAGTTAATTTATTTAATTATCCAAAAAAAAAATTATATTTATGGAAAAAATATTAGAGGTTTCCTAAGGTCAGAGAAACACTTAGACAAAATTTCATGATTTTTTTAATCAAATTTCTATTTTTATTATTTAATTTTAGATTAATTTTCGTGATTTATTTAAATAGAAAATGGTATTTTAATTACAATTTTTTTTATACTTTTATTAGACTCCTTTGAGATCAGAAAACTCAGAGAATTAAATTTTATATATTTGTGATTTTTAGTTTATTTAATATAATTATTTTAGTGAGAAAATATGAAAAATTCATTTTTAAGCCTTTAAAATTTATTTTTAACTTTGAAAAATTAGGAAAAATGTCATAATGAATTCTAAGTAATCAGGGGGACATTCCCACTCATTTTGAACTATTTTTGTATTTTTGAAAATTTTGATTATTTTAATTCAAAGCATATTTTAAAAATGAAATTTTTTCACAAAAATGGGTTTTGTTTTTATAAAATGTCCCTAGTCACAAGGAGCTCAGAAAAACAATTTTCATAATTTTTCTAAGCATATTTAATTTAATATAATTTTTTTATACAAAAAACAAGATTTCCTTAATAAATCCATTTTAGTGCCTAGACTAAGTCAAATCATTTTGATATTTTTACAATGGGTAGAAATGATTTTTATGAACAATATGGAGTTGATTTTGTTAATTTTTTATATGTATTTAATTCACACAAATTAATACAAGGTATTTTCATTTAACTAAGAATAAAAATTCACAAAAATATTCAAAGCATCAAAATATTTTGCCTAGATTTCTCTGATCACAAGAAACCTACTAAAATTGTTCTCATAATTTTTCAAGTAATATTTTGATTTATATAATTAAAATAAGCCAAAATGGTCACCTTAGCTTGAAAATTAAGATTATAAGCATAGAGATGCCCTCTGACCTTGGAAAAATCAGAAGACATGGCCTCTGCCAAGAGGAACAAATCCTCAAAATTTGAAGCCATAGTGAAATGTTTTAAGCCATGGAGAATTAAAATGCCACAGAGGGTATTTAATTAATTAAAAATCAAGGAGTGAGAAAATAATTTTTATTTTTTAGTCCACATTATTCTCCTCTATTCACTGAGCAAGAGGATATTTTTTTATTCTTATGATTTTTCTAGAGAAAGATATGGATTTTTGAAGTTTAGTTATTTAAAATAATTCAAAAATTCCTATTTTTCTACTTATCCACGCGGCAACAACTCATCCTCATCCTCTTCAAAGGCTCCATGCATTGCTATGTCATTTTACACTACCAGCCAGGTAGCCTCCACGTGGACCGCACTTTATGCACACTGAATCTGTTCAGCTTGATCTCCTCCGTCCATTGGATACACGCACGATCGGACGACTCTCCGTTATCGTCCCCAAGTGACCTAACCTGCGAGCCATTCACACTAAAACCTTAAGATCTTGGCCTAGTATTAACCAAATTACATAGGGTTTATTTCTAAGCCTTCATCTACTCAAGACGAACACCTCTATATGTTTTATACGATGTGAAAAATAGTAAATACGTATGGAGGGTCAAAATAAGCACGATTTAGGGTTGGAGTTCAATACCTTTGTTTGAGAGGGGAGGCCTCAATCAGATAGTTGTGGTAGCTTTGATTGGTCCCAACAAACCTCCGGATGAAGTCTCAAGCCTTAGTAAATGGTTTAGGTATGAATTCGATCAAGCTCGATTTTAGGTGTTGGTCTAGAGCTACCCTAGAGGCTGTTTCAAAGGGGGGTTTGATGGGAAATCAACTACTCTTAATCTAGGGATGGTGTGCACATAGTTAATTTGAGTTTTGTGGACTGTAGAGAGATATCCTGGTTTGAGGTGAAAGTTTGAGCTCAAAATTGGGCTCCAATAGAGGGAATCAATGGGGGAAAATGGTGGCAATGAGCTTAGGAGTTCTTGGAGAGTGTCTGAGAGCAATAGGACAGAGTCTCCCCAAGGATTTTTAGCACACTTTTTTCTTGGCCATGGAGGGGCTGATTAAATAGAGGACCTTAGGGATGATTTCAAGGTTATTTGATGGGTGTAATATGGTGCTTAAGTCAAGGATTGAGGAGCTCTCAAGAGCCATTGGGATGAGGTGGCTTCTATGGTTGAAATTGGGTTTGATTTGGCCTTGGGGCTCTCAGTTTTGGGGTTTTCCGGCCACTAGGCCGACCGACAAGGTCATGGGAGGTGGCCAGAGAGTTAGGTGATTCAGGGGGAGGTTTAATTTTAATTTACTCCCAATGGTAAGTGATGATGGGGGAGATATTTAGTTAAGGCCCATAAATGGGCTAAGATCCCTTAATTTAGGGACCCATTGGTCCATAGCTCACCATGGCTGGTCCAAAGGGGCTTAGCCTGGTCAATAAGGTGTGCTTAGTGGCAGTGGGGGCCTTAATTTGGTGACTTTAGGATGGCTAAGTCAATTTTGGTGCATGGAGTCCAATTTGGGTTCAAATGGCTAAGAGTTGGGTTTGGGCTAGGCTAGCCATTGATTTGAGCTCAATTTATAGATCAAAATTGTGTAAATGATTGTAATGAAGATTTTTGGTGAAGGATTGAAATGATTTTGAGTCCAATTGAAAGCTCAATTTGAAGGATTTTGGTAAATTTGGGCATGTTGGGCTAGACTTGGGTCTAGGTTGGGCTAGACTTGGGTCTAGGTTGGGCTAAAGTTGAGTGAGTTTCAAATTGATTGTTTAAAATGGTCCATATGAATGTCATAAAGAGTTTTAAACCTAAATTGAGTGCCAATTTTGGGGTTACGACATTCAATTTGGTGGAACTTAGAGCCAGCCAATTTGGGGAAAATTTGGGGATTTTTGGATTTGGGTTGAATATAAATGAAATTGAGGCTCCACCAAGGCCAATTTAAAGTTTAATTTGAAATGTAGGATTGTTATGAAGAGTTTAGGATTCAAATTGGGGCAAATTCAGTAGGCTATGGGGCTCAATTTGGTGGGATTAAGTCATAGGGTCAAAATTAGGGGTTTGACTTAAATCAAAATTGAGCTCAAAGAATGGAATAATTAGGCTTGGATTTGGTTTAGATTGGTAATATGAAGGGTGAATTTGAGTTTAGGATCAAAATTGGAGGGAATTGGAACCAAATTGATGGACATTTAAGGTAAATTTGGGGAAATTGGGCCTTTAAAAGCAATTTAGGGGTTTTGGTCAAAATGGTCAAATTGGCCAAATTTGGTTCGATTGGAGGGTCCAAATTGGTTTTGGAGACATTTGGAGTGATTTTGGAGGCTTTGGGAAAGTTTGGGGTGCCAAGGGTATTTTTTTAATTTTGGCAATTTTGGGAGTATCCTGGTAATTTTGGAATTTTTGGGTGGATTTATGTAATTTGAGTATTTTCAAATGGTTTGAAATGATTTTTTGAACTAATTTGGGTATTTTGGGCGAATTTGAGGATTTTGACCAAATTTAGGGTTCGAAGGGCATTTAGGTAATTTGGGTGTATTTATGGGTAAAAGGACAAGTTGGGTATTTTTGGTAGAATTGGAAAGCCAACCATTGCACGTGAACTATGGACCAATGGAATCCCCATTTGGGTCCTCTATGTGCTGGTCTTTACTAAAACCTAGCCAAGGGCTAGTGGGTTTAGGAGACCATCTACATAAGTCTCCCAAAATATCAAGGTATCAAAGTTAACAATTTTGGATTTAGGAGTGTGAGTGATTGTGGGTGAAAGTGAGTATAGGTGAGTGAACTAGCTCCAGACCAACACCCAAGGCCAACCCTAAGGTCAAACATTCTTATAGGGACTCTCCTTGAGATCCCCCATACTGACCCCACCTAATAAGTGCTAGAGGTAAGGACCAGTATATGTAACTTCAAGTTGAGTAAAGAGAAGTTTAGAGTATTTAATAGTGAGGGTTCCTTTTCTAGTTTTCTAAGAATAGTCAATAGGAAAGTCCAATGACTAGACCTTAGGCAACTAAAGAGAGAAAACTAAACCTTAACCAAAAGAGAGGTCAACAGTACCTAAATTCCGACTCTCTTTCTAAGATTGATACCAAAATTTTTAATTCTCATTTCGGTAGTATCTAAATTCGAATTCCCTCCCTTTGAGGTCGGTACCTAAATTTCGACTCACTTTTCGAGATTGATATCTAAATTTCAATTCTCATTTTAAGGTCAGCACCTAGATTTTGATTCCCTCCTTTCGAGGTCGATGTCTAAATTCTGACTCACTTTCTGAGATTGATACCTAAATTTCAATTCTCATTTCCGGGTCAGTATCTAAATTTTGATTCCCTCCCTTATAGGTTGGTACCTAAATTTTGATTCTCTTTTTGAGAGTGATACCTAAATTTCAATTCTCATTTTGGGGTTAGTACCTAAATTATGATTCCCTTCTTTCAAGGTCGGTACCTAAATTCCGACTCTCTTTCTGAGATTGATATCTAAATTTCAATTCTTATTTCGGGGTCAGTACCTAAATTTTGATTCCCTCCTTTGGAGGTTGGTACCTAAATTCTGACTCTCTTTATGAGATTGATACCTAAATTTCAATTCCCATTTCGGGATTAGTACTTAAATTCTGATTCCCTCCTCTGGAGGTCGGTACCTAAATTCCTACTTTCTTTCCACGATTGATACTTAAATTTTAACTCCTATCTCGGGGCCAGTACCTAAATTTTGATTCCCTCCCTTTGAGGTCGGTACCTAAATTCTGACTCTCTTTCCGGGATTGATACCTAAATTTTAATTTTCATCTTGGGATCAGTACCTAAATTCTTATTCCCTCCTTTTGAGGTTATTACCTAGATTTTGACTCTCTTTTCAAGATTAATACTTAAATTTCATTTCCTATCTCAGGGTCAGTACCTAAATTCTAATTCCCTCCCTTCAAAGTCGGTACCTAAATTTCAAATCTCTCTCTTTCGAGATTAATAGCTGAATTTCAATTCCCATCTCAAGGTCAGTACCTAAATTCTGATTCCCTCCTTTCAAGGCCGGTACCTAAGTTTCGACTCTTTTTCTGGGATTAATACCTAAATTTCAATTCTCATCTCGGGGTTAGTACCTAAATTCTGATTTTCTCCTCTCAAGGTTGGTACCTAAATTCTGACTCTCTTTTTGGGATTGATATTTAAATTTCAATTCCCATCTCGAGGTCAGTACCTAAATTCTGATTCCCATATTTTGATCAAACTGAAATCAAAGTTATAGTTTGTTAGCATCGAGTTGAAATTGAATCCTCGACATGACTATTATGGTCATTGTCGAGATCCCTTTTCTTCCAATCCACATCAAGAATCTCGAATCCTTGATTTTGATCGAATGTTCATTTGCTAACTCCTCAGTGAAAACAACTAGCACTCAATTTTATACTTCGTTCTAGGTATGTTGACTTAGAAGTTTGAGTTAGTTTTGTTGATCTCGTCGGTCAACGTCAATATGCGCGGTGTGCTTGCCCAGCACACCGCACCTATTAGGGGTCCATTTGTTGACCTCACTTTTGGTTGAGGTTTAGTTTTCCCTTTTTAGTACCCTAAGTTCTAGCCATAGGATTTTCTTGTTGATTATTCCTAGAAATCTAGAAAAGAAACCCTCACCTTTAGAAACTCTAAACTCTTATGTGCTCAACTTGAAGTTCCATATATTGATCCTAACCTCTAGCACTTAGTAGGTGGGGCCACTATAGAGGAAGCTCAAGGGGAGTCCCCATAAAACTGCTTGGCCTTAAGGTTGACCCTGGGTGTTGTTCTGGAGCTAGTTCACTCACTTGCACCCACTTTCACTCACAACCCTAAAATCCATATTTGTTGATTTTGATCCCTTGATCTTTTGGGAAACTCATGTAGATGGTCTTCTAGACCCACTGACCCTAGGCTAAGGTTTAGCTAAGACTAGTTCATAAAGGACCCAAATGAGGATTTCATTGGTCCATAGCTCATATAGGTGGTTGGCACCCCAATTCTACCAAAATATCCAACTTAGCCTTTTGCCTCCAAATCCACCAAAGTTACCCAAATGCCCTTGAGACCATAAATTTGACTAAAATTCCCAAATTTATTCAAAATACCTATAATTATTCAAAAATCATTTCTAACCATTTGAAACTACCCAAATTGCGGAAAACATCCCAAAAATTCCAATATTACCAAAATACCATCAAATTTGCCAAAATTACAAAAATACCCTTGATAGCCTAAACTTTCCCAAAACCCTTAAAATCATTTAAAATATCCCCAAAACCAATTTGGACCCTTTAATTGAACCCAATTTGATCCATTTGACCAACTTTAACCAAAGCCCCAAATTGCCCTTAAAGGCCCAATTTCTCTAAATTCACCTCACATACCCATCAATTTGGCCTCAATCCTCCCCAATTTCAATTCTAAACTCAAGTTAATCTTTCATAGAATCAATTTAAATCAAATCCAAGCCTAATTAACCAATGCTCTGAGCTTAATTTTGATCCAAATTAAACCCCCAATTTTGACCCTATGACTTAACCTCACCTAATTGAACCATATGATCCAATAAATTGCCTCAATTTGAATCTTAAATTCTTCCTAACAATACTAAAAATCAAATTGGACCTTCAATTGGCCTTGTTCAAGCCCCAATTTCACTCAATTTCAACCTACATTCAAAATCTCTAAATGTACCCCAAATTGGCTGTCTCCAAATTCCACCTAATTGAATGCCCAAACCGCAAAATTGACACCCAATTTATGTTTAAAACTCTTTATGACATTCCTATAGCCCATTTGGAACCACCAATTTGGACATAAATTAACCTTAGCCTAATCTAAACCCAAGTTTAACCCAACACCCCCAAATTGACCAAATGCCCAAAATCCTCCAAATTAAACCTCCAAACCAATTCAAAATCACTCCAAATCTTTTCTAAACTCCTCATGATAATCATATACACCAAATTGATTAATAAATTTGACTCAATTTCATGGCTGTCCTAACCCAAACCCAACTTCTTGCCATTTTGACCCAAATTGAACCCCTTCCCCAAAATTGACTTCGTCATGCCAAAGTCACCAAATTAATGTCACCACAATCACCATTTGTTCTTTATTGGCCAACTTAAACCCACCTAATCCACCTAGGTGAGCTATGGACTAATTTCCAAGCCATTTATTAAAATATTTATAATAAATAAATTAAAAATCCATAAAAATACAAAATTTGATTCTATGAGTTTTATGAACTCATAAAGGTCTAATAAAAATATAAAAATAATTTTGTAATTAAAACATTATTTTCTATTTAATTTAAATAATTGAAATAGATCCAAAATTAAATAATAATAATAAAAATTTAATTAAAAAATCTTGAAATTTTGCCTAAGTGTTTCTCTGACTTAAGGAAACCTCTAATAATTTTCTCATAAATAAAAACATTATTTTAGATAGTTAAATAAATCAATTTTGAAAACCTTATTTCTTGAATTTAAAAACACAAAAGAAAAATGACATTATTCTCTTCTAATGTTTTAATTAACTCATGGATATGCCACTCTGAATGCTCAAGTCATTTGAGTTGTGTTTAATGAGTTATGAGGTAAAGTAGTGATACACCTAAAATTATATAGTATTTTTAGATACATTTTTATACCTATTTTTGAGATATTGTATTTTTGTGTTTTTTTTGCAGATACAAGAAAAAATAGAAAAAAATGCTTAAAGGAGTGAAAAAGGATCAAATTGAGAGCAAAAATGTGAAAAATTGTGTAAAAGAGTTTTGGAGCCAAAGCGTCAGATCCGGCGCTTAAGCGCCGGTTAAACAGATAAGGCCGCGTCTAAGCGCCGAGACCCCACGTTTAAGTGTTAGTGACAGTTACTAAACGAGTAAAATCAGTTTTCAAGAATTTCGAAGAGGTTACCCATTGGCTTAATAGGTGGTTGTAACCACCATGGACAAAAATTATCATGAAAGGATGCGTATCTTGGGCAAATACATCGAATCAAGACACATTTTGAAGAAATCTCAAGGCACCTCTTGGAAAACTATAAAAGAAAGAAGAGAGAACTTAGAAAAGAATCCCGAAAATAATGGCAAGTTTTGAAAGTTCTTCTCTAGGAAGTTAGTTCAGAGAGATTTTCAGGAACCACTTTTTATTTACTTTATCCTTTTTTGTTATTTTGTTTTGAATGATTATAAAAGAGAATAGATTCAAAGGAACTTCAAGAGTTTGGTGGAGGACTTGAGATAAGCTTTTATCTTTTTGTTTTAGACTACTTTTGGTTTTAATTGAGACTTGTTATTGGTTTAACAATGATTTCTTCTTTTAAACTAAAGTGTGGTTTTGTTTTCTCCATGGATTTTGAGTAGTTTTCTTTATCTTTCTTCTTAAAATGATAAATAATTAATTTTTGGATGGAAGTTGTGGAGAACATTAATCTTTAATGTTGGAAGAAGTTGTGATGATTTAAATCCATGCACTTCATTTACTTCTTGATTTGGTAAATCCAGATGTTAAAATTTATTGTGAGAACATGTAAGTACCGGGCTAGTATTGTCTCA
>JXCR01126356.1:31621-52166 GCA_002079205.1 Phalaenopsis hybrid cultivar | reverse complement strand
GTTTTGTGTGATGTTTGTGATTAAATTTTGAGTTGTTTTATATTCTGAATGTTGTGGCAGTGGATTTTATCTTGGTTGATTTTAGTTTTGGTTTCGAGCTATGGTTTTGGTTATGGTTATAGTTAACATGCAAGTTTATGTAGGTAAATGCAAGCATGAAACATATAAGGAAAAGGTAGAAGAAAGACGGTACTACAAACTGTAAAAGCGTACCTAGAGAGTCTTCTCGTACCACCACCTGAAACTTGAAAATGCATGTGAGGGCATTTATGAAGAGAAGGAAAAGTTGAGTTCTGAGGGGTTTTCCTAACTCTATGTTGTATTTTGGTGAGTCCTTAAAAGTTTAATTAAGGGTGATTCCATTGAGTAAAGAATATTAAGTTTAATAGGCCTCTGAGGTATCCAACAAGTTAGGAAGGGAAGCCGGTCCATGCCTCCCTCTCACCAACTGGTGAAAAGCCTCGAGTCCATTTAAACTTAATATGTTACTTAATGGTTCATCCTGTAAATATTTTTATTACTCAGTGAACATTGATGTCTCAATTATCCCTAAGAATAGGGTAATTATCACTTATCATTTAATTTGAAAATTATGTGGGTGAAGACCCTTAAAGAGGCAAGTGAGTGTAATTTGAACACTTAGCCAAATTTTTAATCCTAATTGGGCTTAGTGGTGTTTCAAGGATGTTTGATATGTTATATGTTTATTTATTTTTAAACCTAATTGGGCTTAATGGTGTTTCAAGGATGTTTGATATAATTATGTTTATTTCCTTAATCCTCATTTAGTCAATTTTGATTTAGCCTAAGTCACCACTAAGCTCTTAAGACCTAGTAATCCTAATTCGGCTTAGTGGTGTTTCAAGGATGTTTGATTATGTTATGTTTATTTCTCTAATTCTAATTGGGCTTAGTGGTGTTTCAAGGATGTTTGATATAATTATGTTTATTTCTCTAATTTTAGTCAATTTTGATTTAGCCTAAGTCACCACTAAGCCCTTAAGACCTAGGTGAGTGTCTTAGTAATTGGGCTTAGTGGTGTTCCAAGGATGTTTGATATAATTATGTTTATTTCTCTAATCCTTGTTTAATTCAATCTTGATTTAACCTAGTCACCACTAACCCATAAGACCTAGGTGAGTGTCTTAATTAGAGGGTTAAGTTTTGAGTGGTCATGATTCATGATTTGAATTTTATTTAAAAATTAACATAGTGGTATTAAATTGATTAATTATTGACTTCAAAAGTCGTACCCCTAAGTTTAGGATCATTTAATTTTAATAAACTTCCAAATTTTAATAATTTAGAAATTTATTAATCTTAATTAAGAAAGTGCAATTGGTTTCTACCAATTAACCCCTTTGTCTTTCAAACATGAAGTGAATTGATTAATATTAGAGGTTACCCATTCCCCTTACCCCCTTTGTATTTCAAGCATCAAATAAATTGATTAAGATCAGAGGTTACCCATTTTCCCTCGTGAATTAAGCCTAAATGTTAATTAAGGCAAAATTTCTAAAATTACACATTTGCCCCTAAGGCTTTAGCATTTCATAATTTATCAAATTCAATTCAAATGACTTTGAAATTTTCATCCTACCTCATTCATGGGTCTATTAAGACATCAAAGGAAAAAATATGATTTTTCAAAATTTAATTTAATTTATATAACAATTTTAATGCAAAAATAGGATTTTTCAAAGAAAATTCATAACTTGACCAAAGTAAATTATAATCCCTTAAAATTTTTACTGGAGGTAGACCAAGATAAGAGAAGTTGTTGGAGCAAATTTCACAATATTTTGAATTCTCTGCGATTTATTAGAATTATTTTAATATATAGACTATTTAATAAAAATAAAATATTTTAGGTGGTGAAAATTAAGTTTTGTATTTTTGAAAAATCCCCATAAGGTCAGAGAGCTTAGAGGAGTAACTTTTATATTTTTCTGATTTTTTATTGATTTATTTGAATTATTTTAGTGAAAACTCATTTTTTAGCTTTTAAAAATTATTTTTAAGCTTTAAAATTCAATCTCTTTATTTAGAAAATCAGGAAAAATATTCTAATTATTCCTAGATCATTAGAAAATAATTTAGAACATTTCTAGGAGCTTTATTATTTTTATGATTTTTATGAATTTTTAATTGTTTAAATATTTTGAATAGGCTAAAAATCAAGTTTTTATTTTAAATATCATTTTATTTTTAGAAAATACCCCTAATTATAGAGAACTCAAAAAACTAAGTTTCATAATTTTTTTATATATATTTTTAGTATAAAAATCATTCACAGAGAACTCAAAAAACTAAGTTTCATAATTTTTTGAGTTATAGTTTGATTTTTAAAAATCATTCAAGTGTTAAGAGTGGTATTTATCTTTAAAAATCAATTTAAGTTATTAAATAAACTCAAAATATTTTGCAAATTTTATGGTGAGTCCTCTGGATCATGAATCACAGTTGAGATAAAAAATCAAGTCATTTAAATGTTTATATTTTTCAAAATTAATTAGTTTGTAAAATTTAAGGACATTTTAAATGACTTGACCCATGAAATTATTTCCAAAGGTTTCTCTTGTCATGGTTGACCTTCCGAAATTTTCTTAGGATTTTATAATCAATATGCTAATTTCCATGATTATTTTAAGGAAATAGTGTGAAGAAAAACCTGAAAAATATGGATCTCTGTATAAAAACCTCATCTAACTTTGAAACCATCAAAGAATACTTCCCCTAACAGAGGCTACAACATATAAAAATTTTAAGCCAAGTTGATGTGTCAATATGCATGGAGAATCAAATGATCCCAAACAGTATTTAATTAATTAAAAATATTTTATGCATCAAATAGACTTGAAAATTATTCCACATTATTCTTCTCTATTCACTGAGCAAGAGGGTATTTTTATTTTTATTTTGTGATTTTTTCACACAAAGTTATGTATATTTGAAGTTTTGGGGATTAAATAAATAAGAAAATGCTCCTATTTTCCTACTTATCCATGTCAACCTTGTACGGGTCGAACAGACCATGTGTCGCTCTATGATTTGCGCCGCCAGCCAGATCATTCCCGCCCATCTCGGACTGCGGTCTGTCCGACGCGATTAGGGCCATCCGATCAATACACGCTCGATCTGACGGTCACGGGTCATCTTCCTAAATGAACAAGACTCGAAAATTGTCCATTTTAAAATGCTAATATCTCATCTGATTCTCAATGAAATTGAGTGAATGTTTTTTTAAAATGCTTGTGTTGACTAGTAGAACACATCCATACGGTTAATAAACTCTTAATTTGATTGTATATTCATGAATAATTAAAAGAAGCTCGGTTTAGGTTTAACTTTGAATACCTTGGTCCAAGAGGGGTAGCCACGATTGGATTCTTGTAGAAGCTTTATGTTGATGCCGAAAGCCTAAGGATGGAGCCTTTGGTTGTGGTGAAGTGCCTAGACCCAAATTCAATCAAGGCCGATTTGGGGGTTTGGTCGAAGTCCACCTTAGGGTGGTCGGCAGATGGGGCCTTTATGGGGGATCTTATTCTCTTGATGTTGGGATGGTCTGGGTGCAATTAATTTGAATTTTGTGGAGGTTTGGAGGATGTCCTATTTCGGCCTTGAAATTGAGCTCCAAAATTGAACTCAAATAATGGATTTGAGTGGCTAAGGAAGGTTTAGTTAAGTTCAAGAGGTCTCTAGGAAGCTCTTGAAGAAGTTCTACAGAGTCTCTCTAAAGAATTTCAAGCTCTTTCTCTTTTACCATGGAGGGTGAGTTTAAATAAAATTGCCTAGGCTGGCTGTCAGAGCCAATTGAGGTGTGCATTTAGTTGCTTATGTGGAGGGAAGAGAAGCTCCAATGAGCAGCTGGGCTGATTTGGCCTTTGGGTTTGAAATGGGTGAAAATCCCTTCTCTTGGCCATGGTTTTGTCCATTTTCCAGCCACCAAGGTGGCTGGTTGGTCAGACATTGGTCACCTCTTGGCTCAGGTAAGTCTGGGGGTGGCTAATGATGATTATCTCCCAAGGGTAAGCGATGATGTTGGAGATATTTCAAGTTAGGTCCAAAAATGGGTAAAATCCCTTAATTTGGGGATCCATTGGTCAATAGCTTGTCATGGTGATCTTAGGAGGGTTTAGCCTGGTCATTAGGAAGGTTTTTGTGGTTGTGAAATCATTACTTTGGTGGCTTAGACATGGTGAAGTCAATTTTTGGTGAAAGGGTCCAAGTGAGTGCAAATGACCAAAGCTTGAGCTTCGGCTAGGCTAGCCATGTAAATTATCCTAATTAATTATTTCATTTGGTGTAATGATCATAAGCAATAAATTGGTGAAGGATGGAAGTGGTTTTGAGTTCAATTGAAAGGTCAATTTGAAGGAATTTTGAACTTAAATCAATGAAGGATGGAAATGGTTTTGAGTTCAATTGAAAGGTCAATTTGAAGAAATTTTGAACTTTATTCAATTTGGCCATGTTGGGCTAGGCTTGGGTTTAGCTTANTGGGCTAGGCTTGGGTCTAGCTTGGGTTAGACTTGGGCTAAGTCCAAATTGATTGTTATAAATGGTCAATAGAGATCTGAGAGTTTCTGCATGAATTGGATGCCAATTTGGAGGTTAAGGCAATCAATTGGGTGAAATTTAGGGACTTAGCTAATTTGGGGCTAAATTTGGGAGTTTTGGATTTAAGCCAAAATCAAATGGATTTGAGAGTTCACCAATGCCAATTTATGGTTGATTTTGATGTATAGTAATGTTATAATTATTTTTANGGATACCAATTTGGAGGTTAAGGCAATCAATTGGGTGAAATTTGGGGACTTAGCCAATTGGGGGCTAAATTTTGGATGATTTAGGCCAAAATCAAATAGATTTGAGGCTTCACCAAGGCCAATTGATGGTTGATTTTGACGTGTAGGAATGTTATAAAGATTTTTCAACATTATGTAGCTAATTGACTAGACTGTGGTTTCAATTTAGTGAGGTAAAGATTTTGCAACATTAATTGAGGCCAATTGACTAGGCTATGGGTTCAATTTGGTCAGATGAAGATTTTTCAACATTAATTGAGGCCAATTGACTAGGCTATGGGTTCAATTTGGTGAGATTTGATTTTTCAACATCAATTGAGGCCAATTTACTAGGCTATGGGTTCAATTTGGTGAGATTAGGTTCACAGGTCAAAATTGGGGTTTTGACCCAAATCAAAATTGGGCTCAAATCATGGACCAATTGAGCTTTTATTTGGTTTTTTTTTTGTCATATAAAAAGTTAATTTGAGTTTAGTGTTGAAATTTGGATCAATTGAGACCCAATTGATGGGCATTTCAGATGGATTTGGGGAAATTTGGGTCTTTAAAGGGCAATTTGTGGATTTTGATAAAAGATGGTCAAATTGGCCAAATCAGGTCATGTAGTAGTTGAGATAAATAAAATTAGGACTATTTGGGATTTATTGGGATTTTATGGGAATTTTTGGAATTTTTTGGAATTTTAGATCAAAGAGGGGAATTTTGGTAATTAGGAGGTATTTTAGGGGTAAAAGACCAAGATGGGTATTTTGGTAGAGTTGAGGTACCAATCATCACCAATAAGCCATGAACCAAAGGAAACCCCATTTTGGGTCCTCTACATAGTGGTCTTAGCTAAACCATAACCCTAGGTCTAGTAGGTTCAAGAGGACCAATGGAAACCCCATTTTGGGTCCTCTATATAGTGGTCTTAGCCAAACCATAACCCTAGGGCTGGTAGGTTTAGGGGGTGCCATGGACCAAAGGAAACCCCATTTTGGGTCCTCTACATAGTGATCTTAGCCAAACTATAGCCCTAGGGCTAGTAGGTTTAGGGGACATCTTACATGAGTATCCCAAAAAGTCAAGGGATCTAGACTAGAAGTTTGAGTTCAGGGTTGTGAGTGAATGTGGGTGTAGATGAGAGTTCTAGGCTAGAAATTTGAGTTCAGGGTTGTGAGTGAATGTGGGTGTAGATGAGTGTAGTGAGTTCAACTTAAGCTCCAACAATCCTAAGGGTGACTCATCTTGAGTTTCCCCCACAGTGACCCCACCTACTAAGTATTTGGAGGTTGAGAGCAATATGTAGAACTTCAAGTTGAGTGGAGAAGAGTTTTGAATTTCTAATGGTGAGGATTCCATGTCTAGTTTTCTAGGAATAGTCAAGAGGAAAAGTCCTATGGCTAGACCCTAGGCTACTAAAGAGGAAAAAACTAAACCTCAACCAAAAATGAGGTCATCAGAGGGAATCAGAAGTTAAGGACTAATTCCAAAATGAGAATTGAAAGTTAAGGATCAAGCTCAAAAAGAGGATCGAAAGTTAATGACCAACCATGAAAGGGGGGAATCAGATATTAGGAACTAATTCCAAAAATAAGAATTTGAAATTTACAAAGAGTTTGTGGTGTTGAACCCATAGATATGTGTTATGTGTAAAGGTTGACATTGTTGAGGAAGATATGAGAAATTTTGTAAGATTTAGTGCAGACAAGGATGGTCGTACTGCGCGAGCAAAGAGTAAGAGACCCCGAAGTCGAGAGAATCAACTCAACAGATTTTTTTTCTTTTCTTGTTGTTTTTATCACGTTTAATTTTCAAAATATGTTTTCTAAAATTTAATTTTTGTGGGTTGATTAATTTTCAAAAGGGTGTTTTATTTGAATTTTATTATTAAGTTTTTATTATTTTGTTCTTTGTTCATTATAATCTCGAACCAACGTATGGTTCGTGGCTTTTATTCATCGCACCAAAAAGGGCAATTTGAACAAACAGATAGAATTCTAAAAGAGATTTCATTAATCTGCTCAAATAAATGTTACATATTGAGTGTAGGCCAAAGCCCCAAAAAGTACAATTATGCTAGCTACATCAAAGTACCTCCAAAAATATCACATGTCAAGTACATATCATCGGCTGAGCATGTCTAATATGTTGTAACAGAAATACAGTGAAAAGGAATCCTCTGAGTGTCTGTCTCTGGTGAGGCAAGCTCCTGATCAAGCTGACCTTCTAAGCCATGCTCCAGGATAAGAGTTCCATTTACATGTGCTTATAGGTGTAACCCTATCATAACTCGTATGATAGTAGTTCTTTCAGATCTGAGTCTGATTGGAATCCATATGACACTTTGTTGTCATCCATCCTCCGAAAAGTCACAGACAACTTGCGGTGTTGCGCCCCAAGAATTCAATGTTTGGCGATGTGTGCTCTGTTTCCTTTAAGAACTAGTATTGAACCAATAGGTAGTGGAATTTCCACGGACCCTCTGAATTCACCAGAGCTAATAATATCTATTTATTTTCCAAATAGGACGTTGCTCTTACTCATGAATGAGACCGTGTAGAAAGGCCTCACAAAATCACGATGGTCAATGTGCGGAGGTATGCAGTCTCCTTCATCATATATGTTGATAATACAACTGTTAGGAATACATTCAATTGGCAGTATGCTCCATCGGACGATTCTTTTGAACATCCATTTTATCATGGGAGGTAGTGGGTCCCCCTGATCGTGTCTCAAAATCCTTATCTATTGTTAGTAAAGTTGTAACAGCAGCCGCACTGTATATTGATCATGTCCTTTCATCACATCCACTTTCTTAGCTCAGAATTGGTTTTTTCCATTAGTAGACTTGCTCAACCTTTGTCTCTCAAATCAAAAATGCAGTCGAGAATATTTTGTTCATCGCTTTTAGAGAATACCTTGGTGTTTAGCTCCAATCCTTATAATATGTTGATGAACCTACCTTGCACTTCTTCATAGAATTAAAAGTTCTTTCTGCTTACCTTGTTCATCTTGTAGTATTCTGCGGTACTGATGATCGTTGGCTATCAGGGAAGTTCCCTCATTTCGACGTTGACGGGAATCCAGGTCGATGCTATCTCTGTCTGCACTAGAATGTATGACTCTACGTCTGGCGGTATTTATGGCTTTGCACCCAACATGACAATGGTTCTGCATCCATCAGGTAGTTAGCAATCTAAATTCCATCATCCAAGGATACCTATTCCTCCAAAGTACTGTAGCACTCAAGGTGGAGAACATTGCAGTTCAGGCACTCCATGAATGCCCTTGTGACTGAAGTACATGTTGGTATTTCAACTCTGCAGGTCGGAAAACCCTTACAAAGAACATCTAAAGTTGGTAAAATTTCTGGCTCTATAACAAATCGCAACTCATCATTTGTAGTAGGTAGGCTGTAAGAGGTCTCTCTCAAGCCCGAATCATAGATATTCCTTTCTGGGATAGGGGTGAGCAAATTCTCTGCCTCTTTCTGGAGGCTCCTCTCCTCGTGTAGGGAAGCCCTATGTTTTCGACAGCTACCATTTCTGAGCTGAGTCCTCCATAGTGGTGCATCTGGAAGTTTTTTATTATCGGCAGCGACTAGACCTCCGATCAACATTGCTATCATGGACGGTAGGCGACTGGTCCCCTCCATCGGGTCTTATTATACCATTACATTCCCCCCCCCTTCAGCGAGGAACTATTTTTGGTGTCAAACCTTAGCAGTGAAAGTTACCCTTCCTTCTCCTGATGGCTCACCACATCCATCAGAGGACCCTCATAGTCCATGTCCACCTGCCTAAAGTCCATGTAAAAGTCTATGGTGCCACCCTACAACGCCATTTCCTCGTTGAGTGTGAGGTTCCAACCATCTCTAAAATCAAAGATCAGGCCTCTGGCTTGACATTTGTCAACAAACAACAGGAAAAATATCAGTGAGTTGAAACTTAGTGTGAACAAGAACAAAATAAAGTGTTTATTAAAGAAAATTTTAGTTTTATGTTAGTGAAAAAATCATTTGTTTATGTGCATATTTCGTTTAATTTAGTAGAATATCAAGTTTAAAAGAAGGAAAAAATTAAAATGTGTAATTTCAAAAATTTTCATTAAATTGAGGTTAATCTTATTACAAAATTTTGGACCCGGTCACAGACATTTGGCCAAAGAGATAACCCCAGAACAATTTAAATTTCAAATTTTCAAATAAAGCAATGTCAA
This sequence comes from Phalaenopsis hybrid cultivar, assembly GCA_002079205.1. NCBI lineage: Eukaryota > Viridiplantae > Streptophyta > Magnoliopsida > Asparagales > Orchidaceae > Phalaenopsis > Phalaenopsis hybrid cultivar. The sequence continues at coordinate 43,158 of JXCR01126356.1, read as the reverse complement.
GCAATGTTAGATTGCGTAATATGTCTTTAGGTATCATCCGTTGATCGGTAACATGGGTCTTTCGCCACGGAAATCAAACAGGTAGGCTCCTCCTGCGTAGAACTTTTCAACGACAAAATGTTCCCTCCCAAGTTGGCTCAAATTTTCCACCTATCATGCGGTGTGTAAGAATGGGTCTTTTGAGCACGAGGATAAGGTCACCAACTTTGAATGTCCTTAGGCGGACCAATTTTTCATGAGCATGTACCATCTTTGCCTAGCAAAGTTCCAAATTTTTTTATGCTTCAAGTCATTTTACCTCAAGACTCTCTAGTTCTTCAAGTTTGAGTTTTGCACTTTCTTCTGTTGTAAGCTGGTTGGCGATAGCAAAGACGACATCTGAACTTCTAATGGTAGTACGACCTCAGACCCGTACACGAGCATGTAGGGTGTGCATTGAGTGGGAGTCCTGAACGTCATCCGGTAAGCCCACAAAGCTTCTAGTAACTTGTTGTGCCAATCTCTTTTGTTTTCATCAAGTGTTTTCTTTAAAATCTGTACCAACGACTTATTGAAAACTTCATCCAGGCCGTTTGTTCTGTGATAGTAAATTGTAGAGTATCTCCAATCTATCTCGTTCTGCTTGATGAAATTTTTATTTTAGCACTTTTAAAGGCTGTCCCATTGTCTGAAATTATTCTTCGCAGTACTCCGAAACAGTAGACGATTTGTCTTTTGAAGAATTGAAAGACCTGCTATGTCATAACCTCTCGTAATGGTACTGCCTCTGCCCATTTGGAGAAATAATCTCTAGCGGCAAGTATGAATCTGTGTCCTTTGGAGGATGGAGGGTCTATCGGACCTACTGTGCCCTGACCAAACAAAAATATGTTGATATTTTCATACTTATTTTACACTGATTTTGATTATATTACACTTTAAAGAAGGGTATTTTTGATGTTTTATTTCATGTATGATGAATTATGGTCATTGGACCAAAAAGAAACAAAAACGGTGCAATTTTGAGCAAAAACGAGCAAGAAATGAAATTTTGCCCTGTCACCCTTCGATAAGTCTTTCGATGCATAATATCTTTTACACTTCTTGCATAATTTTGAATGAGATTACACTTTAAAGAAATGTTGTTTTTATGCTTATTTTGTAGGGCTATCTGTTAGGAACACAACACAACTGAAATGGGGTGAAACAGAGCTAAAATAGTGCCAAACGGAGCAAAACGGTGGAGCGGCGTAGTCTGCTCGCCGAATGGGCCAACACAGTGCCGACGGCAAGATTTACCCGAGAAGACTGAAAAATGACAGAAAAACTCGCTGACAGCGCCCTCGAGCCCGCCGATGGCGCCCAGGACGGTTATGGGTCGAAATTCAACGTATTTAGACACTTTTTTAAAGGATTCTTGTGGTAACTCTTCAAACCTTGTCCCTATCCTTTAAAAAAACGAATTTAGGTTAGAAAAAGATAGATTTTTATGAGAGGAATGTTAGGAAAAGTGTGTAGAAAGTTTAGGTTTCTTAGAATAGGAGTAGAAATGTAGATTTCTACCCTTTTGGAGAGATTAGAGAGGGGATTTTGAGAGAATTTGTAAGGAGATGTTCTAGCATTGCATGGATCGGCGGGAGACTTTGTGGGAGAGATATTCGTCTTTCTTTCAAAGGGAAAAAAGCTAAATATTGTGTTCTTTATTATCTTTTGAATTTTGTAAACACTTATCTAGTGGATTTGCTTTAGTTAAATGAAGTTTCCATTGTGTTTCCTTCGTGCTTTGTGATGGGCTTCTTTTACTCTCTCTTCTTGTTTAGAAATAATGGCATGAGAAAATTATGTTGTTGTTTTCATTGTACATTTCTTTTGTAATAAGTAGAATTCAGGTTTAGATTTTGTGATGTTGTTTTCATTTTACTTTTCTTTTGTAATGAGTAGAATTCATGTTTAGGATTTTGTGATGCGAAGAAGCAGATTTAATTATCAATGTGATGGTTTTTACTTGCACTTTATTTACATTACAATAAATGGAAGTGGATTTAATTATCAATGTGATGGTTTTTACTTGCACTTTATTTACATTACAATAAAGACATGTTGTAGTGTTAAAGTTCGTTGTAATTGCATTAAGATCCAAGTGAACTGTGTAATTCTCAACAAAGTAGAACCACATTCAGATTCCATAGATTGTTAAGTTCATGGGAGTTGAATGCAAATAAATAGGGAAATATAATTTGATGGGCGTAGAATTGGAGATTTTAGGGTGACAGACTAAAATCCCCAATTTGGTCCCATTATTTGAGTACTGAAGCGGAGATGTTAGCCCTCAGATGAGGGGAACANTCTTTTCCCTTAAGTTGATTCAAGTGAAGCCAATTTTTAATTAAACATCTCCTCAAGCTTCTCCCCATATATTTTTTTTCTTTTTTTTTTCTTTTCGCAATCATTTTTAATCATTTTTTCATTTCTTTCCTTCATTTCTTCTCTTTTTTTTTATATATTAGGATTACTATATCTGGATAGCCTTTAATGATTTTGAACTTCCCTATCCTCTTCTTAAAGTTAAAAACTTTATACATTTCTTCACTTAACAAATTTATATTCACTTAAATATTTCATAAAGTTTAATTCTTTTCTTTTCCATGAATCTAATAAAATTTTTAATACTTTAAAAAATACAAATTTCCTTTACTAAAAAATAGAGAAACATAGTCTTATTCTCTTTTACCAAATATCTTAGCCGCCAAAATTAACCTTTATTATTAAAAATTTTTACTTAAATTTACAATATAATTAGAAACATAAATATAGTAATACAAAGTTAACCACTAATACCAAAGGTCATGTTAAATTTAAAATTTTAAAAATATAATTAATTGAGGACAAATAAAATTAAGTTCTTTCTCTCTTTCTAAAAATTATTATTCTTCTTCTCCCCCCAAAACTTAAATTTTAAAGAGAATTTTACATGAAGAGCTATAAAAATGAAGGATAAAGGAAAGCATTAAATACATAAAAAGAAATTATACCTCTTGGAGATTCTAATTTTTGAATATAAATATTGAAAATAATGCAGGTGCTAAAATGAAAACTACAAGGCTAAAAACATTAAATTGCTCATAATACATATAAAATTTCTTGAGAAAGAGCTAATCACAAAATAGAACAAAGTGTTGAAATAACAATAGAACTAAACTAAATTCTAAAAATGAAATAAGTCTTCCACATTACAGTTTCACATAACATAAAAAACAAAGTCTAAACAACATTACAACACAAACAATAGAATCACACAATACAAACACAAACAAACAAACAAAAAGATTGCTAGTCAATATCTTCTTCATCTTCATCTACATCCAACTTTTGCTGCTGATATTGAGTAAACACATGGTGAACAGGGAACTAAACTAAATGTTCTTCCCTCTCGTATCTAACTAAATCATCATCATAAGCAACATCATACTCAAATTTTTGCCGAATCAAATCATCAGTGAGCATTTTTGGTTTCAATATTATGCATCCTATAATCCATCCTCAAAATATCTCTCTATTATGTCATCATCTGATCCAAAAGTTCTTTGTTACTGGGGTCACTAGAAGTAGGTCCGTGAGAGGTAGAAGGAATATCCCTAGAAGTAGAAGGAATATTTCTAGCCTTACTGCCAGATCTCCAATTAACATGAGATTCAAATGTCTTGATGTTTGCAAGCCCAATAGGTCTTTGAGGCTTAATCCTCTCCTCATCAGGTCTAAAATCAACTCCTGCCTGCTCACAAAGAGTGTAAATAAGAGAAGGGTGTGTCAATCCACAAGAAGTCTCTCCCAGAGCAATAGATCAAGTTTCATATAAAAAATATAGCCCCCATTTAGGTCCATAACTTGTTAAATAAAGTAGTTCAGGATGGCTTTATCATTGGTCACCTCACTATGATGGTTCGTCAGAATCATTTTTCCAGAAATAAAATAATTCTAGGCCTTAGATACTACATTTAAACTAGTACGGGGAAAGTTAACTTTAACTCCATTTTTTATTTTCCAAGCCCCTTTCTGTCTAGTCAGAAAAGAAATAACTTCATCTAAGGCTTAATCTATAACATAAAAAGAATGATACTGGCATCTATACACATCTTCTATAGAACAAAACTCATTTAATTTATTTGGAGTAAATTTTAACCTTTTTTCCATGAACAAATAAATAATCATTAGAGCTTCAGGAAGGTTGGCATAAAATTCCATTAAAATCCCATCGCATCGACAGTAAAATAGCAAAAGTTTTCCCATTGCTAGGCAATAATCAAAGGTTCAACTTCACCTCCTGGATTTCTAAAACCTCAGTCCTGAATTACTTTCTTATTTTGACAAATGCTATGAAATTTAGCACTGGCTCTAAAGCTAAGAAATTTTTGTTTGTCATATTCTACTTTCCTTTTGCTCAATCTAGGTGCCATAAAAAACNCTTTTTTCCATGAACAAATAAATAATCATTAGAGCTTCAGGAAGGTTGGCATAAAATTCCATTAAAATCCCAGATATCGCATCGATAGTAAAATAACAGAAGTTTTCCCATTGCCAGGCAAAAATCAAAGGTTTAACTTCACCTCCTGGGTTTCTAAAACCTCAGTCCTGATTTACTTTCTTATTTTGACAAATGCTATGAAATTGAGCACTGGCTCTAAAGCTAAGAAATTTTTGTTTATCATATTCTACTTTCCTTTTCCTCAATCTAGGTGCCATAGAAAAACTAGAAAATTTTGAAAAATCTAAATAAATTCTAAAATTCCAAAAATCAAAATGTAAAACATTTTAAACTTCAAATCATTATATAAGAGTTCATCACCAAAGGATTTTCTCAAAAATTTCTCAAAAAAGGAAATTTTCATATTTTTGGATCCATGCAATGTGAGATAAATCCTTGGTGAAAAAAAAAAATTTGGTTTAAAGTATAGCTCTTACCTAGAGAAGATGAAATCCGAAAACTTTTAGCCTTTAAATCGCCTCAAATCCGACTACAATCTAGTCGTAGCCACCTAAACCGAAGGTTGAAGATGACTTAAGCATAAAAATGGTGTCCACAGAAAAAATTGCAAATTTTTAGGGGTTAAAATCTGTTGTTGGGTCGAGGGTGCCATCGGCGCTGATTCTTGCGCCATCAGCGTTGAAGGTCTGAAAATTTAATATTTTAATTTTTTTTAATTTTCAATTATGACTTACTTCAAAAATTTTAGTATTTTTAGGGGTTAAAATCTATCAACTTACTTCAAAAATTTTAGTATTTTTAACACATTTTTATTTAACAATAATTCACAAAACAAAACATTTCACTAACATGAATTTTCACAAACAACAACAAACTAAATTTTATATATGAAAGTGCACTTTTTACAAGCACAATTTTTTTAATTACACAATCACACATATTAAACAAACCAATTATAAATTAACATCAAAATCAAGCCACAACACTAAACGCTATCACAAAACTATACACGTAATCAAAGTTCAGAATTCTAAAGAAAAAAAATCAAATCAAATTAAATCCACACAATTACACTAAATATATATAATGTTCTAAAAATGATAGAGAATTTAAAGTCTTCAATTACTACGCCTCTTCTCCAGTGCGTTTTCCTCCTCTGATATCTTCCATAGATTGGTAATGAACACATAAGTTATAGAAGGTTCAGGATGGGAATTGATCTGTCAAATTTTCTTCGATCCACTCATTTTCCTTAAACATCCAAACTAATCCTGCTTCAAAAGTTCTAGTGTGATCAAAATTTTCTTTCATTCTCCAACCTAGGTGATCAAAAAGGTATTTAAATCTCCTACTGCATTCATAATACTTTGAAGTTCCTTTTCAATTTTCTTCAATTTCTATTCCAAAGCAAGCAAATTTCCAATTGTTGGTAGTATTAATGGAGTTCAAGCATGTGAAGATTGATCTATGATGGCTTCTAAAACTTCATTTCCCTTTCTACAATAATTCTCATCTATAGGATTCATGGGCTTCCAAGGTATTAATGTCTTTTCCCAACTTTCATATGGAACTTGGGCTTGACTACAAATCAAAAAGATGGTAGATGGATACCCATGTCCATAAATTGGTCCATTAGTAAGGATACCCATAATATATTTAAATATAATAGACCTTATATCAATGGGTTTTTCAATTTGAATGCAGTAATTTAAATTAGCACATTCTTTGGTGACTCTACTAATTTTCACAGTAGGGAGTAATTTTGCAGCAATAAGAAATGTCATTGCTTTGAAATTGGATTAAGTAATGAAGTGGAGAAACTAACATGTCCTTCATCTCATATCTCCCACATATCACTTTCATCTGTCAGAAGATTATACAAGTCTTTTATCAAATCTCGTGTAGGAATGAAATTTGTATAATGACAGATTGGAATGTTATATATCATATACAATTCATAATACTTGCAGGAGTAAATGATACAGCCTTACCTCGTACGAAGACAAAACCTTGAGTAATTCCATGTAAGTTTACATAAAAGTCTTTCACCACAGATACGACAAATGCAGACATAGTGTAACACAAAACTTCCCAACGTCTTTGCAGAATGATTTTATCAATCGGACCAGTAGGATTGATCACTCCATGATTAACAAATCCTCTTTCCTTGATCAATCTCCTCTTCGTAATAACTTTATCGTATAATCGCTGCATGTAAAAACTAATAAACATTCTTTTGTTGAAAACTCCATACCTCAAAGTATTTCTGGAATTTGAAGCCATGGAATCCTAAAATAGGAAGTTACTTGGTTTCCAAGGATGTTTCTAGGAATTTTTAAACTCATCCTGGTGAAATTGCGCCAAAAACCACCAAAATTTGTCTAAAACATTACATCCGCACTCAGTGCCGCAGCGCTCCTACTTGGCACTGCTGGCGCTGATGTCCGTTATCTAGGGCGTCGTTGGTGCCCATCTTGGTGTCGTCTACACCAGTGGCCAAAATTGTGATTTTCATTTTTTTATTCAATTTGTTTCCAAATTTTACTCCAATACCAATATTTGACTTAATTCATAATAAATGCAATTGTGTAGGATTATTATTTATTGGTATATAAGACACTTAACAAACTAAATAATAATACATAGCAATATAAGTATGGGTTGTCTCACACAAAGCGCTTGGTTTAACGTCGTTAGCTTGACATAACATTTGTTTAGTTGGGTTGACTTAACATTAAAACTTCTTTAAATTGAGGTATGTGCCCTTCATAAAAATGTTTTAAGCGATGCTCATTAACTTTAAATATCTTTCCATTGTTAGGATTTTAATAACAATAGTTCCATAATGATAGACTTTAATCACTTTAAATGGTCCTAACCATCTAGATGTTAGTTTTCTTGGAAATAATCTCAATCTTGTATTATATCGTAGAACTTCTTATCCAGATTCAAATTTCTTCTTAATAGTCTCCGATCATGCCATATTTTCATTTTCTCTTTATAGATTTTTGCATTATCATATGCTTCATTTATAATCTCTCATGCCATATTTTCATTTTCTCTTTATAGATTTTTGCATTATCATATGCTTCATTTCTTATGTCCTCAAGTTCATTAAGTTGCAAAAACCTTTTCTCACCAGCGTCCTTTAAATTAAAATCAAATTCTTTAATAACCTAAATTGCTTTATGTTCCAATTCTATCGGTAAGTGGTATGTTTTTCAAAAAATCAATATATATGAGGACATTCTTATAAGTGTTTTATAAGCAATTTTGTATGCCCATAATGCAGTATCTAGTCTAGCAGACCAATCAAATTTATAAGGATTTACAGATTTTTCTAAAATGTGTTTAATTTTATGATTCGATATTTCTTCTAGACCACTAGTTTGAGGATGATAAGCAGTAGATAATCTATGCTTTATATCATATTTCTTGATTAATTTTTCGATTCTCTTATTCGTGAAATGAGATTCTCCATCAATATTGATTACTCTCACCATTCCATATCTTGTAAAGATATTTTTAATTAAAAATTTAGAAGCACTCCGAGTGTCACATCTAGGCACAGCAATCGCTTCAATCCACTTAGACATATAATCAACAACAAGTCATATATATAAATTTCCAAATTAAGGCATAAATGGCCCCATAAAGTCTAATCCCCACACATCAAAAAATTTTAACTTCTAATGTGTAATTTAGAGGTATTTTGTCTCTTTTTGAAATATTTCCTACTCATTGACATCTATTGCATGTTTTAATATATTCATTAACATCTCTAAAAATAGTAGGCCAATAAAATCTAGCTTGCAAAATTTTATATACAGTTTTATTTATTCCAAAATGTCCTCCAAATTTGAAATCATGGCATCTTTCAATTATCTGTTGAGTTTCTTCATAAGACACACATCTTCTAATAACTAAATCTTTACATTGTTGATAAAAATATGGGTCATCTCAAAAATAGTCTTTCAAATCATAGATAAATTTCTTTAATTGTGGATTCTTGATATCAGATGGTAAAATGTCACTTACAATATAACTTACTATATCAGCATACCACGGTACATCAATTTCATCAATATTATATAAATGTTCATGAAGAAAATTTTCTAAAATTTCATTTGCAAAATTAATTAATATTTCTATTTCTATTCTAGACAAATGATCAGCTATTTGGTTATCATTTTCCTTTCTATCTACCACGGTAAAATCAAATTCTAGCAATTGAAGTACCATCTAATTAATCTTGGTTTAGCATCCTTCTTCTGCATCAAGTATTTAATAGCAGAATGATCTGTATGCACTATACATTTAGTTCTAATTAAATAAGATCTAAATTTATCAAAGTCATTGCAATAGCTAATAACTCTCTTTCAGTAGTAGTATAATTAATTTGAGCATTATTTAGAGTTTTAATAGCATAATATGTAACTTTAAAACTTTGTCGTGCCTTTGTTCTAATACAACCCCAATAGCATAATCACTAGCACCACACATTATTTCAAATGATTTCTCCTAGTCAGGTGGTACTATTATAGGTGTAGTGATCAATTTTTTTCTTTAATAATTCAAATGATGTTATGCATTCCTCGTTAAAATCAAATTTTGTATCTTTTTCTAAAAGTTGGCATAAGGGGTTTAGTTATTTTTGAATAAATTTTTATGTAGAGCTTGTAAAAACCAGCATGTCCTAGAAAACCTCTCACCCCTTTAACATTATTAGGAGGTGGTAATTTTTCTATAACTTGGATTTTTACATGATCTACTTCCATACCTTTTTCAGAAATTTTATGTCCAAGAACAATACCTCTTGTAACCATAAATTGACATTTTTCACTATTTTAAGAGTAAGATGATTTTTTCACATATCTCCAGAACTTTTTCTAAAGTATTAAGACATAACTCAAACGAAGTCCCAAATACATAAAAATCATCCATAAACACTTCCATTCTATGATCTCTAAAATTGCTAAATATTGATATCATTAATCTTTAAATTGTTGTAGGTGCATTGCATAGTCCAAAAGGCATTCTACAAAAAACGAATGTTCCATATGGGCTTGTAAACGTTGTTTTCTCTTGATCCCTAGAGTAATTAGAATTTGGTGATATTCGGTATATACATCTAAAAAGCAATAATATTTGTTCTCATCCAATCTATCCAACATTTGATCTAGAAAGAGCAAAGGAAAGTGATCTTTTGTGATGGTCATATTTAGTTTTCTATAGTCAATACAAAGTCACCAATCAGTTACTTATCTCATTGGTATTAATTCATTTTTCTCATTTTCTTCAACCGTCACTCCTCCTTTCTCCGAAACACTGTGAATTAGGCTTACCCAAGCACTATCTAAAATAGTATATAAAATTCCAGCACCTAACCACTTTAAAATCTCTTTTTTAATAACTTATTTCATTATTGGGTTTAATCTTCTATGAGGATCCACTTTAGGCATACTGTTCATCTAATAAAATTTTATACATACAAATTGAAGGAAAATTCCTTTAATATCTGTTGATGTTCATCCAAAAGATTTTTTATACTTTTTCAACATCTCTATCAACTTTTGTTCCTGAATTTCAGTTAACTCAGAAGATATAATAACAAGCAATGTTGATGACTCTCCTAAAAATACATATTCTAAATGGGCAGGTAATATCTTCAATTCAAGTTGAGGTGGTTTAATACTTGAAGAATAAGATTTTTACTATCATTTTCCAACAAGTCTAACGCTTGAAATTTGCCCTGAATATGATCTAAATCTTCTTGTTTTACTTCATTTTTAATATCAAAAAATTCTCCTTGCTTTAATTTATCTTCGAATTCATTCCTAAACTACTCATTACTTAGATAATCAGCTTCCATCCTAAAACATTCATTATATTTTTCTATTGCAGGATATTTAATAGCTTTTGTTATAATCATTAACTCTCATCATTAATTCTCCTTTTTGCACATCTATTACAGCTCTCCGTGTTGTGAGAAATGGTCTCTCTAAAATAATGAGAATCTCTTTATCTTCCTCCATATCCAATAATATAAAGTCTAAAGGGAAAATAAATTTATCCACTTTTACTAGCACATCTTCTATAACTCTTTCTGGATAAGTTATTTATCGATCAACTAACTGAAGAGTTATATTAGTAGGGGAAATTTCTCCCAAATCTAAACGTTTAAAAAATGGTAAAGGCATAGGATTGATACTCGCTCCTAAATCACATAAAGCTTTTCCGTAAAACTTTTCTCCAATTGCACAAGGTACAATAAAACTACCAGGATCTTTTAATTTTTTCGGAAGCTTTTTCTGAATAATAGCACTACACTCTTCACTGAGTGCAACGATCTCATGATATGTAAACTTCCTTTTCTTATTTAGTACATCCACACTCTTCACTAAGTGCAACGGTCTCATGATCTGTAAACTTCCTTTTCTTGTTTAATACATTCTTCATAAACTTAGCATAACTTGGCATTTATTCCAAATCTTCAACAAAAGGAATATTTATCATTAACTTCTTAAGGATTTCCAAAAATTTTGTAAATTATTTATCTTTATTCTTTTATCTCAGTCTTTGAGGAAACAGATGTAGTGGTTTTTCTATAGGGCTCTGTGTTTGTTCATTTTCCTGTTCATCATTTTCCATTTCTTCCTTTTCTACATCAACTTCAGTTTCTTTTTGGATCCTTGTTTCAACTTCTTTTCCACTTCGTAATTGAATATCTTTAATTTGCTCTTTATTTTGATCTTTTGGATTAACTTCCACGATACTTGGAAGAATTTTAGAAGGTCTATTACTAAGTACAATAACAATATGTCCTGATTGATTTTCAATATTTATAATAGCAATGATTCTGTATTTGATTTCCCATATACAACATTATTTCTTTCATCGTCAACTTTTTTTCCTTAACTTGTGGGTTAGGGTTGGAGTTAAATCCCGGATGATAATAAGGTTAAAAATTAGGATTCCTTTATTGTTCAAATTTTCAGATGGATTCACCGAGTTATTGTAATTATTCCAACAAAAATTAGGGTGATTTTCCAACTAAGGTTAAAATAGTTAGAAT
>JXCR01126356.1:18235-31587 GCA_002079205.1 Phalaenopsis hybrid cultivar | reverse complement strand
TTTTGACATTAATGAACCACCTGCAGCAGCATCTATAATAGATCTCAGTGATCCTACTAATCCATTGTAAAATATTTGAATTATTAACTAATCAGGTAAAACATGATGTGAACACTTCCTAAGAAGATCTTTAAATCTTTCCCAGGCTTCATATATTGATTCCCCTTCAAACTCACAAAAAGATGTAATATCATTTCTAAGCTTAGCGGTTTTTTAGGGTGAAAAATATTTAGCCAAGAATTTTTATGATAGTTCTCCCCAAGTTCTAATAGATCCAAGTGCTAACAAATTTAACCAAGCCTTGGCTCTATCCTTTAATGAAAAAGGAAAAATTCTAAGCCATACAACAACATTAGACACTCCGTCATATTTAAATGTAGCACAATTTTTAAGAAAACTAAAAAGATGCAAGTTAGGATCTTTAGTAGATGATCCTGCAAACAGAATATTTTGTACAATTTGGATAATAGAAGGTTAACTGAAATGAATTAGCAACAACATCAAGATTTTGAATAGTTAAGTGAAGTTCATCTGCTGTCGGATTCACATAATCTTTTAAAGGTCTTTGTCGATTTTCATTTATTAGATTATCTAAGTTATTTGCCATTTCTTGTAAATTTTTAATTTCTCTTTGTTGTTTTTGAATTTTTCTAATAGTACATTCTAATTCTGAATTGTAAAATACTAACCTTTAGATCCAATATTTTGCATAAACAAATAAAGCCTTCAGGTGTTGGAAAAATCACCTTATCAAAATCCTGATGTTGCTAGGCGGATTGGAAAGGTTAGACAACAAGACAATAGCAGAAAAGAATCGGCATATTAGTGGGCATGGTAGAGGGATGGTCGAAGGCTAATGGAAGGGAAAGAGATCAAACATTAATTGATTTATATTAATTAAATTTTACACAATCTAGCACAACAAAAAAAGTTAGATTAAGTTTTTAGCGTCATTGCCAGGGAAGATAACAGTTGAATTAAATAGTTTTGATAAATTAGGAATTTTTGAGATAATATATATACCATAAAAAAATATTATTATTAAAAATAAATAAATAAATTTTAAAAATTAAAAATCCAAAAAGAAATATTTTTATTAGAGTTTTTTACTTTGCTTGCTTTATATATTTATGCGAAATATTGGATCTGAAGGTTTAGTACCTTACGATTCAAAATTAGAACGTACTTTTAGAAAAATTTGAAAACAACAAAGAGAAATTAAAAATTTACAAGAAATGACAGATAACTTAGATAATCCAATAAATGAAAATCGACAAAGACCTTTAAAAGATTATGCGGATCCGACAGCAGATGAACTTCACTTGACTATTCAAAATATTGATGTTGCTGCTAATCCATTTGAGCTTAAACCTAATATTATCCAAATGGTACAAAATAATCAGTTTGGAGGATCACCTACTAGAGATCCTAACTTACATCTTGCTAGTTTTCTTGAAATTTGTGCTACATTTGAATATGACGGAGTATATAATGATGTTGTTAGGCATAAAATTTTTACTTTTTCATTTAGGGATAAGCGAAGGCTTGGTTAAATTTGTTAGCAGCTGGATCTATTAGAACTTGGGGAGAACTTTCACAAAAAATTCTTGTCAAAATATTTTCCACCCTAAAAAACCGTTGAGTTTAGAAATGATATTACATCTTTTTATTAGTTTGAAGGGGAATCAATATATGAAGCCCGAGAAAGATTTAAAGATCTTCTTAAGAAATGTCCACATTATGCTTTACCAGATTGGTTAATACTTAAAACATTTTACAATGGATTAGTAGGATCACTAAGATCTATTATAGATGCTACTGCGAGTGGTTCATTAATGTCAAAATCTTTTGATGAAGCATTTCTTTAATTGAGAAAATGATTACTAATAATATTCAATGGCCCTCTGAAAGGGTAAATCCTAAGAGAGTAGCTAGTATTCAAGATTCAAATGCAATGTCTATCTTGGCATCTCAAATTACTGTTATTTCTAAAAAGATTGATCAAATTGGAATGATCTATTCTCAAGTACCTCCAGTATTAGAGGAGAATTCACTAAGACAGATTATTGATACTCAATCATCTTATGAAACTTTAAACGCTATAAATAATTGAAATAACAATCTCTATTCTAACTATTTTAACCCTGGTTGGAAAAATCACCCTATTTTTAGTTGGAATAATTATAATAATTCGATGAATCCATCCGAAATCTGAATAATCAAAGAAATCCTAATTTTCGACCTTATTATCCTCCAGATTTAACTCCAACCCTAACCCACAAGTTAAGGAAAAGAAGTTGATGATGGAAGAAGTAATGTTGAATATGGAAAATCAAATACAAAATCAAGGGGCTGCTATTATAAATATTGAAAATCAATTAAGACATATTGCTATGGAAGTTAATCCAAAAGATCAAAATAAAGTGCAAATTAAAGCTATTCAATTACGAAGTGGAAAAGAAGTTGAAACAAGGATCCAAAAAGAAACTGAAGTTGATGAAGAAAAGGAAGAAATGGAAAAGGATCAATAAGAAAATTAATAAACACAGAGCCCTGTAGAAAAACCATTACCTCCGTTTTATCAAAGACTGAAATAGAAGGATAAAGACAAATAATTCACTNACATTTGATCTAGAAAAGGCAAAGAAAAGTGATCTTTTCTGATGGTCATATTTAGTTTTCTATAGTCAATACAAATTCACCAATCAGTTGCTTATCTTATTGGTATTAATTCATTTTTTTCGTTTTCTTCAACCGTCACTCCTCCTTTCTTTGGAACACAGTGAATTGGGCTCACCCAAGCACTATCTGAAATAGTATATATAATTCCAGCATCTAACCACTTTAAAATCTCCTTTTTAACAACTTATTTCATTATTAGATTTAATCTTCTCTGAGGATCCACTTTAGGCATACTGTTCATCTAATAAAATTTTGTACATACAAATTGAAGGGAAAATTCCTTTAATATCTGCTAATGTTCATCCAAAAGCCTTTTTATACTTTTTCAACATCTCTATCAACTTTTGTTCCTGAATTTCAGTTAACTCAGAAGATATAATAACAGGCAATGTTGATGACTCTCCTAAATATACATATTATAAATGGGCAGGTCATATCTTCAATTCAAGTTGAGGTGGTTTAATACTTGAAGAATAAGATTTTTACTATCATTTTCCAACAGGTCTAATGCTTGAAATTTGCCCTGAATATGATCTAAATCCTCTTCTTTTACTTCATTTTTAATATAAAAAATTTCTCCTTGCTTTAATTTATCTTCGAATTCATTCATAAACTGCTCATTACTTAAATAATCTTCTTCCATCCTAAAACATTAATTATATTTTTCTATTGCACGATATTTAATAGCTTTTATTTATTAAATGTTACTTCTTGATCATTAACTCTCATTATTAATTCTCCTTTTTACACATCTATCACAGCTCTCCTTGATCATTAACTCTCATCATTAATTCTCCTTTTTGCACATCTATTACAACTCTCCCTGTTGTGAGAAATGGTCTCTCTAAAATAATGAGAATCGCTTTATCTTTTTTCATATCCAATAATATAAAGTCTAAAGGGAAAATAAATTTATCCACTTTTATTAGCACATCTTCTATAACTCTTTTTGGATATGTTATTTATCGATCAACTAACTGAAGAGTTATATTAGTAAGGGAAATTTCTCCCAAATCTAAATGTTTAAAAAATGATAAAGACATAAGATTGATACTCGCTCCTAAATCACATAAAGCTTTCTCTTAAAACTTTTCTCCAATTGCAGAAGGTACAGTAAAACTACCAGGATCTTTTATTTTTTTAGGAAGCTTTTTCTGAATAATAGCACTGCACTCTTCACTAAGTGCAACGGTCTCATGATCTGTAAACTTACTTTTCTTGTTTAATACATTCTTCATAAACTTAGCATAACTTGGCATTTATTCCAAAGCTTCAATAAAAGGAATATTTATCATTAACTTCTTAAGGATTTCCAAAATTTTTGAAAATTAATTATCTTTATTCTTCTATTTCAGTCTTTGAGGAAACAGATGCAGTGGTTTTTCTACATGGCTCTGTGTTTGTTCATTTTCCTGTTGATCATTTTCCATTTCTTCCTTTTCTACATCAAATTTGTGGGTTAGGGTTGGAGTTAAATCCTGGAGGATAATAAGGTAAAAAATTAGGATTTCATTTATTGTTCAAATTTTAGGATGGATTCACCGAGTTATTATAATTATTCCAACTAAAATTAGGGTGATTTTCCAACTAGGGTTAAAATAGTTAGAATTAGGATTGTTATTTTGATTATTTATAGCATTTAAAGTTTCATAAGATGATTGTGTATCAATAATCTATCCTAGTGAATTTTCCTCTAATACTGGGGGTACTTGAGAATAATTCATCCCCATTTGATCAATCTTTTTAGAAATAGCAGCAATTTGAGATGCTAAAAAAAACATTGCATCAAAATCATGCATACTAGCTACTCTCTTAGGATTTACCCTTTCAGAGGGCCATTGAAAATTATTAGTAGCCATTTTTTCAATTAAAAAATATGCTTCATCAAAAGGTTTTGACATTAATGAACCACCTACAGCAGCATCTATAATAGATCTCAGTGATCCTACTAATCCATTGTAAAATATTTGAATTATTAACCAATCAGGTAAAGCATGATGTGGACACTTCCTAAGAAGATCTTTAAATCTTTCCCAGGCTTCATATATTTATTCCCTTTCAAACTCACAAAAAGATGTAATATCATTTCTAAGCTTAGCGGTTTTTTAGGGTGAAAAATATTTAGCCAAAAACTTTTATGATAGTTCTCCCCAAGTTCTAATAGATCCAAGTGCTAACAAATTTAACCAAGCCTTGGCTTTATCCCTTAATGAAAAGGAAAAATTCTAAGCCATACAACAACATTGGACACTCCGTCATATTTAAATGTAGCACAAATTTTAAAAAAACTAGCAAGATGTAAGTTAGGATCTTCAGTAGATGATCCTCTAAACTGAATATTTTGTACCATTTGGATAATAGCAGGTTTAAGCTGAAATGAATTAGCAACAACATTAGGATTTTGATTAGTTAAGTGAAGTTCATCTGCTGTCGGATTCGCATAATCTTTTAAAGGTTTTTGTCAATTTTCATTTACTGGATTATCTAAGTTATTCGCTATTTCTTGTAAACTTTAAATTTCTCTTTGTTGTTTTTAAATTTCTCTAATAGTACATTCTAATTCTGAATCGTAAGGTACTAAATCTTCAGATCCAATATTTTGCATAAACAAATAAAGCCTTCAGGTGTTGAAAAAATCACTTTATCAAAATCCTGATGTTGCTAGGCGGATTGGAAAGGTTAGACAGCAAGACAATAGCAGAAAAGGGTCGGCAGATTAGCGGGCATGGTAGAGGGATGGTCGAAGGCTAATGGAAGGGAAAGAGATCNCTTTAAGAAAGAGTTTTCAGATAAGTATTATTTGTTTATCAGTGTTGTATGAACTTTCTTTTATATGTGAAAATTTTGTTTTGTTATTTCTTTCTCATGAAGTTTGAGTAGTTCTCTCTATCTTTCTCCCTACTTTGAGATATGGTGAAATGAAGAGATAATATGAATGTGCCAATATTAAATTGTAAAATAAATTGTGATGATATTTCAACTCCAAACATAATTTACTTTTCTATCTGGCCAATTGAATTATTAAAATGTATTGTGAAACATATAATCTGGGAAATGGAGTATGAATTCTACAACAGAGTAATAGATCGCATTTGATTCCATGTTGGAGAACATCGTTTATGGAATTAAGTGCAAATAAATAGGGAAATATTCTTTGTTGGGTGTAGAATTGGAGAACCTTTAGAGTGACAAACTAAAATCTTCAATTCAGTCTTAGGGTTTAAAAACTGAAGTGAGAG
This sequence comes from Phalaenopsis hybrid cultivar, assembly GCA_002079205.1. Taxonomy (NCBI): domain Eukaryota; kingdom Viridiplantae; phylum Streptophyta; class Magnoliopsida; order Asparagales; family Orchidaceae; genus Phalaenopsis; species Phalaenopsis hybrid cultivar. The sequence goes on along the minus strand of JXCR01126356.1, from coordinate 25,666 downwards.
CAAGCCTTCAGGTGAAGGGATGTGGGAGCTCTAGAGTGGGAGCCGGTATTCTCCTAGCCTTTTAGGGACTAAACACGGAGATTAGCCAATAATTTTCTATGCACTATATCAGGGTAGAGAATTAAAATTGCTCATATTTGGTACAATACATACTATGAACATTTATCTCATCTCATTATACCATAGCCTCATTGTAGTAGCAATGATGCTTTTCACATAAGAATCTCTGTTACATAAACATAGTTAATAGATTAGTATTTACTATTTTAAATTTTGTATATTTGATTTGATAATAGTTTAAAATTTAGTATTTACTGTTTTAAATTTTACATATTTGATTTGATAATAGTTTAGAAATTTAATTTTTATTACATCTCAATAATTGAAATTAGTGACAGTGATTTCAATTGACTTTCTGTGAATTTCCTAGCAAATTTATGATTTCCAATTTAAACATTCCCCGTAGGATCGTTATTTGGGGCTTAAATAGAAAGTTCATTATTGCTTGATAATGATACGTATACTTGCGTAGAATTTGAATATTAATTGATTATATTTAATTAAATTTTACACAATCTATCGCAACAAAAAAAGTCGGATCAAGTTTTTAGCGTCGTTGTCGGGGAAGGTAACGGTTGAATTAAAANAAATATTTTTATTAGAGTGTTTTACTTTGCTTGCTTTATTTGTTTATGCGAAATATTGGATCTAAAGGTTTATTACCTTACGATTTAAAATTAGAATATACTATTAGAAAAATTTGAAAACAGCAAAGAGATTAAAAATTTATAAGAAATGATGAATAACTTAAATAATCCAATAAATGAAAATGGAACAAGACCTTTAAAAGATTATGTGAATCCGACAACAGATGAAATTCACTTGACTATTCAAAATCCTGATGTTGTTGCTAATTCATTTGAGCTTAAACCTACTATTATTTAAATGGTAGAAAGTAATCAGTTTGGAGGATCATCTACTGAAGATCCTAACTACATCTTGCTAGTTTTCTTGAAATTTGTGCTACATTTAAATCTGACGGAGTGTCTAATGATGTTGTTAGGCTTAGGCTTTTCCCCTTTTCATTAAGGGATAAAGCCAAGGCTTGGTTAAATTCAGTAGCACCTGGATCTATTAGAAATTAGGGAGAACTATCATAAAAATTCATGGCTAAATTTTTCCACCCTTGAAAACGGCTAAGCTTAGAAATGATATTACATCTTTTTGTCAGTTTGAAGGGGAATCGATATATGAAGCATGGGAAAGATTTAAAGATCTTCTTAAGGAATGTCCATATCATACTTTACCAGATTAGTTAATAATTCAAACATTTTACAATGGATTAGTAGGATCACTGCGATCAATTATAGATGCTGGTACGGGTGGTTCATTAATGTCAAAACCTTTTGATGAAGCATATTCTTTAATTGAAGAAATGACTATTAATAATTTTTAATGGCCCTCTGAAAGGGTAAATCCTAAGAGAGTAGCTAGTATTCATGTTTATGATGCAATATTTATTTTGGCATCTCAAATTGTTGCTATTTCTAAAAGGATTGATCAAATGAGAATGAATTATTCTCAAGTACCCCTAGTATTAGAAGAGGATTCACTAGGACAGATTATTGATACTCAATCATGTTATGAAACTTTAAACACTATAAATAATCGAAATAACAATCCCTATTCTAACTATTTTAACTTTGTATGGAAAAATCACCCTAATTTTAGTTGGAATAATTATAATAATTCGGTGAATCCATCTGGAAATCAAGGAAATCCTAATTTTTGACCTTATTATCCTCCGTATTTAACTCCAACCCTAACCCACAAGTTAAGGAAAAGAAGTTGACGATGGAAGAAGTAATGTTGAATATGAGAAATCAAATACAGAATCAAAGGGCTGTTATTACAAATATTGAAAATAAATTAGGACATATTACTACTGTACTTAGTAATAGACCTTCTGGAATTCTTCAAAATTCTGTGGAAGTTAATCCAAAAGATCAAAATAAAGAAGAAATTAAAGTTATTCAATTACGAAGTGGAAAAGAAGTTGAAATAAGGATTCAAAGAGAAACTGAAGTTGATGAAGAAAAGGAAGAAATGGAAAATAATTAATAGGAAAATGAACAAACACAGAGCCATATAGATAAACCATTACCTCAGTTTCCTCAAAGTCTGAAACAGAAGAATAAAGATAAAGAATTTACAAAATTTTTAGAAATCTTTAAGAAGTTAACGATAAATATTCCTTTCATTGAAGCTTTGAAACAAATGCCAAGTTATGCTAAGTTTATGAAGGATGTATTAAACAAGAGAAGGAAGTTTACAGATTATGAGACTGTTGCACTCAGTGAAGGTGTAGTGCTATTATTCAGAAAAAGCTTCCTGAAAAATTAAAAGATCCTGGTAGTTTTACTATACCTTGTGCAATTGGAGAAAAGTTCTACGGAAAAGCTTTATGTGATTTAGGAGCGAGTATCAATCTTATGTCTTTATCAATTTTTAAACATTTAGATTTGGGAGAAATTTCCCCTACTACTGTAACTTTTCAGTTAGTTGATCGATCAATAACTTATTCAAAAGGAGTTATAGAAGATGTGCTAGTAAAAGTGGATAAATTTATTTTCCCTGTAGACTTTATAGTATTGGATATGGAGGAAGATAAATAAATTCCCATTATTTTAGGGAGATCATTTCTCGCAATAGGGAGAGCTGTAATAAATGTGCAAAAAAGAGAATTAATGATGAGAGTTAATGATCAAAGAAGTGAAATTTAATATAAAAATGCTATGAAATATCCTGCAATAGAAAAAGATAATGAATGTTTTAGGATGGAAGCAGCTGATTATCTAAGTAATGAGCAGTTTAAGAATAAATTCAAAGATAATTAAAGTAAAGAGAAATTTTTGATACTGTAAATGAAGTAAAAGAAGAAGATTTAGATTATATTCAAGGCAAATTTGAAGCATTAGACTTGCTGGAAAATGATAGTAAAAATCTTATTCCTTCAAGTATTAAACCACCTGAACTTGAATTGAAGATATTAACTGCCCATTTAAAATATGTATTTTTAGATGAGTCGTCTACATTGCTTGTTATTATATCTTCTGAGTTAACTGAAATTCAGGAACAAAAGTTGATAGAGATGTTGAAAAATTATAAAAAGGCTTTTGTATGGACTTTAACAGATATTAAAGAAATTAGTCATTCAATTTATATGCACAAAATTTTATTAGATGATTAGTATGAACCTAAAGCAGATCCTCAGAGAAGATTAAACCCAATAATGAAAGAAGTTGTTAAAAAAGAGATTTTAAAGTGAGTAGAGGTTGGAATTATATATTCTATTTCAGATAGTGCTTGGGTAAGCCCAATTCACGGTGTTCCGAAGAAAGGAGGAGTGACTGTTGAAGAAAATGAGAAAACTGAATTAATATCAATAAGACAAGTAACTGGTTGGCAAATTTGTATTGACTATAGAAAACTAAATATGACCACCAGAAAACATCACTTTCCTTTGCCCTTTCTAGATCAAATGTTGGATAGATTGGCTGGGAACAAATACTATTGCTTTTTATATGGATATATCAGATATCATCAAATTCCAATTGCTCCATAGGATCAAGAGAAAACAATGTTTACAAGCCTATGTGGAACATTTGCTTTTCGTAGAATGTCTTTTGGACTATGCAATGCACATGAAACATTTCAAAGATGCATGATATCAATTTTTAGCAATTTTATAGAGCATGGAATGGAAGTATTTATGGATGATTTTTGTGTATTTGGGACTTCGTTTGAGTTTTCTTAATAATTTAGAAAAAATTCTAGAGATATGTGAAAAAATCAATCTAGTCTTAAATTGGGAAAAATGTTAATTTATGGTTGCAAGAGGTATTGTTCTTGGGCATAAAATTCTTGAAAAAGGCATGGAAGTAGATCCTGGAAAAATTTAAGTTATAGAAAAATTACCACCTCCTAATAATGTTAAAGAGGTGAGAAGTTTTCTAGGACATGCTAGTTTTTATAGGCGCTACATAAAAATTTTTTCAAAAAATAACTAAATCCCTATGCCAACTTTTAGAAAAAGATACAAAATTTGATTTTAATGAGGAATGCAAAATAACATTTGAATTATTAAAGAAAAAATTAATCACTGCACCTATAATAGTACCACATGACAGAGAGAAACCATTTGAAATAATGTGTGATGCTAGTGATTATGCTATTGGGGCTGTATATGGACAAAGGCACGACAAAATTTTTAAAGTTATATATTATGCTAGCAAAACTCTAAATAATGCTCAAATTTATTATACTACTACTGAAAGAGAGTTATTAGCTATTATTTATGCCTTTGATAAATTTAGATCTTTTTTAATTGGAACTAAATGTATAATGCATATAGATCATGCTGCTATTAAATACTTGATGCAAAAGAAGGATTTTAAACCAAGATTAATTAGATGGATACTTCTTTTGCAAGAGTTTGATTTTATCGTAGTTGATAGAAAGAGAAATGATAATCAAATAGACTTCTATTGCAAGAGTTTGATTTTACCGTGGTAGATAGAAAGGAAAATGATAATCAAATAGTTGATCATTTATCTAGAATAGAAATAGAAATATTAACTAATTTTGCAAATAAAATTTTAGAAAATTTCCGTGATGAACATTTATATAGTATTGATAAAATGGAAATACCGTGATATGCTGATATAGTAAACTATATTGTAAGTGACATTCTACCACATGATATTAAGAATCCACAATTAAGGAAATTTATTTATGATCCAAAAGACTATTTTTGAGATGACCCATATGCGTATAAACAATAAATTAAAGAAATTTATATATGATTCAAATTTCTATTTTTGGGATGACCCATATTTATATAAATAATGTAAAGATTCTAATTGTTAGAAGATGTGTGCCTTATGAAGAAACTCAACAGATAATTGAAAGATGTCATGATTATGAATTTGGAGGACAATTTGGAATAAATAGAGCTGCATATAAAATTTTGAAAGCTGGATTTTATTGACCTATTATTTTTCGAGACGTTAATGAATTTATTAAAAAATGCGATAGATGTCAACGAGCAGAAATTTTTTCTAGAAGAGACGAAATGCCTCTAAATTACACATGAGAAGTTGAAATTTTTCATGTGTGGGGATTAGACTTTATGGGACCATTTATGCCTTCATTCGAGAATTTATATATATTACTTGCTGTTGATTATATGTCTAAGTGAGTTGAAGCTATTGATGTGCCTAGATGTGAAGCTTGGAGTGTTTCTAAATTTTTAATTAAAAATATTTTTACAAGATATGAAATGCCGAGAGTAATCATTACTGATGGAGGATCTCATTTCAGGAATAAGAGAATCGAAAAATTAATCAAGAAATATGATATAATGCATATATTCTCTACTGCTTATCATCCTCAAACTAGTGCTCTAGCAGAAATATCGAATCGTGAAATTAAATGCATTTTAGAAAAAGCTGTAAATCCTTATAAATTGGATTGGTCTGCTAGACTAGATACTGCATTATGGGCATACATAACTACTTATAAAACTACTATAGGAATGTCCCCATATAGGTTGATTTTTGGAAAAAAAACATGTTATTTACCATTAGAATTGGAACATAAAGCATTTTGGGCTATTAAAGAATTTAATTTTAATTTAAAGGATGCTAGTGAGAAAAGGTTTTTGCAACTCAATGAACTTGAGGAGGTTAGAAATGAAGCATATGATAATGCACAAATCTATAAATAGAAAATGAAAATATGGCAGGATCAGAAGATTGTTAAGAAGAAATTTGAACCTGAATAAGGAGTTCTACTATATAATACAGGATTAAGATTGTTTCCAAGAAAACTAAAATCTAGATGGTTAGGACCATTTACATTGATTAAAGTCTATCATTATGGAACTGTTGTTATTAAAAATCCTAGCACTGGAAAGGTATTTAAAGTTAATGGTCATCGTTTGAAACATTATTATGAAGGGCACATACCTCAATTTAAAGAACTTTTAATGTTAATTCAACCCAACTAACCAAATGATATGTCGGGCTGACGACGTTAAACCAAGCATTTTGTGGGAGGCAACCCATACTTATATTTTTATGTATTACTATTTTGTTTGTTAAGTGTCTTATATATTATTAGATAATAATCCTACACAATTGAATTTATTATAAATTAAGTCAAATATTGGTATTGGAGGAAAATTTGGAATCGAATTGAAAAAAAATGAAAATTGCAATTTTGGCCACTAGCGTTGACGACGCCAGAATGGGCACCGACGGCGCCCTAGATAACGGATATCAACGATGGCAGCACCAATCGAGAGCTCCGACGGCACCGAGTGCGGTTGGACTATTTTAGACGACTTTTGGCGGGTTTTGACACGATTTCACTTCATAATAACCACCCAGATGAGTTTAAAAATGCCTAGAAACATCCTTGGACGCCTAGTAACTTCCTATTTTCAGATTACATGGCTTCTAATTCCAAAAATATGTTGAGGTATGGAATTTTTAAAAAAGAAAGTTTATTAGTTTTGACACACAGTTATTATACGATAAAGTTATTATGAAGAGGAGATTGATCAAAGAAAGAGGATTTGTTAATCATGGAGTGATCAATCTTACTGATCTGATTGATGAAATCATTCTGCAAAGGCGTTGAGAAGTTCTATGTTACACTACGTCTGCGGTTGTCGTGCCTGTGGTGAAAGAGTTTTATTCAAACTTACATGGAATTACTTAAGGTGTTGTCTTCGTACGAGGTAAGGCTGTACCATTTACTTGTGCAAGGATTAATGAATTGTATATGGTAGACAACATTTCGATTTATCATTATACAAATTTCATTCCTACACGAGATTTAATATAAGACGTGTATAATCTTCTGACAAATGAAAGTGATATGTGGGAGATATGAGATGAAGAATATTGTCGGCGTTAATTCGGGTTGGTTTGTGGGGAGTTGCCCGTAAGAAGCTGTCGGTCGCTGGAATCGAAATCCCGTCGCCCACTTCAGAAGGACGTTGAAGTATGAAATCAAACTGACACCATATTTTTCATAGTTTAAAATGAAAGAGCACTGTATCTCAAATCCTGTATCTATCCCGAAGGATAAACACAAGAATTGAGGATGAAGCTCGATCAAATAAACTAAGGAAAGTATGACGTCCGTTTAGTCTGCGAAACCTTTGTATTTGCCGACAAGTTCCCCTATTTAATATAAAGGATTAAATAGGGTTTATCTTAAGCTGGGTTCGTACATGCTTCCTATAAGGGCAAGCCCCTATAGTTAATTGCATCCTAAATGACCATAGTCACTTAAGAAGACTCTCGATAAAAATCAAGAAATATTATCTTCAAGGAATTTCAAAGGGTAGGACTCTTCAAC
>JXCR01126356.1:0-18152 GCA_002079205.1 Phalaenopsis hybrid cultivar | reverse complement strand
TGACCCCATATTTTTCATAGTTTAAAATGAAAGAGCACTGTATCTCAAATCCTGTATCTATCCCGAAGGATAAACACAAGAATTGAGGATGAAGCTCGATCAAATAAACTAAGGAAAGTATGACGTCCGTTTAGTCTGCGAAACCTTTGTATTTGCCGACAAGTTCCCCTATTTAATATAAAGGATTAAATAGGGTTTATCTTAAGCTGGGTTCGTACATGCTTCCTATAAGGGCAAGCCCCTATAGTTAATTGNAATGAAACATATGATAATGCAAAAATCTATAAAGAGAAAATGAAAATATGGCATGATCAGAAGATTGTTAAAGAGAAGTTTGAACATGGGTAAGAAGTTCTACTATATAATACAAGATTGAGATTATTTCCAGGAAAACTAAAATCCAGATGGTAAGGACCATTTAAAGTGATTAAAGTCTATCATTTTGGAACTGTTGTTGTTAAAGATCCTAACACTAGAAACTGAATTAAAGTTAATGGGCGCCGTTTGAAAAATTATTATGAAGGACACCTACCTCAATTTAAAGAAGTTTTAATGTTAAGTCAACCCAACTAAATAAATGGTATGTCGGGCTAACGATGTAAAACCAAGTGCTTTGTGGGAGGCAACCCATACTTATATTACTATGTATTACTATTTAGTTTATTAGGTGTCTTATATATTAATAGATTATAATCCTATACAATTGCATTTATTATAAATTAAGTCAAATATTGGTATTGAAGGAAAATTTGGAATCGACTAGAATAAAAAAAAAATATGTCGAGTGCGGTTGGACAGTTTTAGATGACTTTTAGCTAGTTTTGGCACAATTTCACTTCATAATAACCACCCAGACGAGTTTAAAAAGGCTTAGAAATATCCTTGGATGCCTAGTAACTTCTTATTTTCGGATTACATGACTTCCAATTCCATAAATACTTTGAAGTATGGAGTTTTCAACAAAAGAAAGTTTATTAGTTTTGACGCACAGCGATTTTACGATAAAGTTATTACGAAGAGGAGATTGATCATGGAAAGAGAATTTATAAATCATGGAGTAATCAATCCTGCTGGTCTGATTGATAAAATCATTCTGTAAAGGCCTTGGGAAGTTTTGTTTTACACTACATCTGCAGTTTTCGTACCTGTGGTGAAAGAGTTTTATGCAAACTTACATGGAATTACTGCAGATGTTGTCTTTGTACGAGGTAAGGCTATACCATTTACTCCTGTAAGGATTAATGAATAGTATATGATACACAACATTCCAATCTGTCATTATACAAATTTCATTCCTCCACAAGATTTGATGCAAGAAGTGTATAATTTTCTGACAGATGAAAGTAATATGTGGGAGATTTGTGATGAAGGATATGTAAGTTTCTCCACTCCATTACTTAATCCAATTTCAAAGCAATAGCATTCCTTTATTGCTGCAAAATTACTTCATACTACGAAAATTAGTAGAGTCACCAAAGAATGTGCTATTTTAAATTACTGCATTCAAATGGAAAAACCCATTAATATAGGTTCTTTTATATTTAAATATATTTTGGGTATCGTTACTAATGGACAAATTTATGGACTTGGGCATCCATCTACCACCTTTTTGATTTGTAGTCAAGCCTAAGTTCCATATGAAAGTTGTGAAAAAAACTTTATTACCTTGGGAGTAAGTCGATAGGAAAATGAAAATTAAAAAAAAATCAAAATATGAAATTTTCGGGCCTTCAACGCCGACGACACTGGTTGACGCCCTCGACCCGACAACATATTTTAACCCGTAAAAAATCATATTTTTTGTTGTGGCCATCATTTTCACACTTAAGTTATATTCAACGTTCAGTTTGGGCGCCTATGGCTTGACTGTGGTCAGATTTGAGGCGATTTAGAGGCTAAAAGACTTTTAATTTCATCTTCTCTAGGTAAGAGCTACACTTTAAACCAAAAATTTTTTATTTTCACCAAGGATTTATCTCACATTGCATGGATATGAAAATATGAAAAAAATTTGAGAAATTTTTAAGAAAATCCTTTGATGAGGAACTCTTATATAGTGATTTGAAGTTTAAAATGTTTTAAATTTTGATTTTTTGATATTTAGAATTTATTCAAATTTTTCAAAATTTTCTAGATTTCTTATAGCACTTAGATCGAGCAAAAGGAAAGTAGAATATGACGAGCAAAGATTTGTTAGCTTTAGAGCCAGTGCTCAATTTCATAGCATTTGTGAAAATAAGAAAGTAATTCAGGACCGAGATTTTAAAAATCTAGAAGGAGAAGTTGAATGTTTGATTATTGCTCAGCATTGGGAAAACTTCTGCTATTTTATTGCCGAAGCGATAGCTGGGATTGTAATGAAATTTTATGCCAATCTTCCTGAAGCTTCTGATGATTATGTATTTGTTCTTGGAAAAAGGGTACAATTTACTGCAAAAAAAATAAAAGAGTTTTATTCTATAGAAGATGTATATAGATGTCAGTATCATTCTTTTTTTGTTACAGATCAGGCTTTAGATGAAGTTATTTCTTTACTAACTAGCGAGAAAGGGGGCTTGGAAAATAAAAAATGAAGTTAAAGTTAACTTTCCCTTTACTAGTTTAAATGTAGTATCTAAGACCTGGCATTATTTTATTTTTAGAAGAATGATTCCGACGAACCATCATAGTGAGGTGATCACAGATAGAGCCATCTTGAATTACTGTATTCAACAAGTTATGGACATAAATGTGGGCTATAATATTTATATGAACATTCGATCTATTGCTCTGGGAGAGATTTCTGGTGGATTGGCACACCCTGCTCTTATTTACACACTTTGTGAGCAGGCAGGAGTTGATTTTTGACCTGATGAGGAGAGGATTGAGCCTCAGAGACCTATTGGTCTTGCTAACATCAAGACATATGAAACTCATGTTGACTGGAGATCTGGTAGTAAGGCTAGATATATTCCTTCTACGTCTAAGGAAATTCCTTCTACCTCTCATGAACCTACTTCTAGTGACCCCAACAACAGAGAACTTTTGGATTAGTTGATGATACAAGAGGGAGATATTTTGAGGATGGATTATAGGATGCATAAAATGAAAACCAGAAATGCTCACACTGATGATTTGATTCGGCAAAAATTTGAGTATGATGCTGCTTATGATGATGCTTTAGTTAGATATTTAAGGGCAGAACATTCAGTTTAGTTCCCTGTTCACCGTGTGTTTACTCCATATCGGTACTAGAAGTTGGATGTAGATGAAGACGAAGATGATATTGACTAGTGATCTTTTTCTTTATTTGTTTGTGTTTTTACTGTGTTGTTGTATTTTTTATGTTGTGATGTTGTTTAGACTCTGTTTGTTATGTTATGTGAAACTGTAATTTGGAAGGCTATTTCCATTTTTAGAATTTAGTTTAGTTTTGTTGTTATTTTCAGCACTTTTTTTTGTTTTGTGATTAGCTCTTTCTTAGCAAATTTTATATGTATTATGCGCAATTTAATGTTTTTAACCTTGTAGTTTTCATTTTAGCCACTGCAGTATTTTCAAAATTTATATTAAAAAATCAGAATATCAATAGGTATANTTCAAACGAGGGGCGTGGGGGAGGGGGGGAAGAAGAAGCAAAATCATTTCTAGAAAGAGAGAAAGCACTTAAATTTTATTGTACTCACTTAATTATATTTTCAAAATTTTAAAATTTAACATGACCTTTGGTATTATAGGTTAACTTTAAATAACTATATTTATGTTTCTAAACATATAGTGAATTTAAGTAAAAATTTTCAATAATAAAAGTTAATTATAGGGGCTAAGATATTTTGTAAAATAGAATAAGACTTTGTTTTTCTATTTTTAGTAAAAGAAATTTGTATTTTTTAAGTATTAAAAATCATAAAAGATTCATTTAAGAAAACAAGAATTAAACTTTACGAAATCTTTAAGTTAATTTAAATTTGTTAAGTGAAGAAATGTAAAAAGTTTTTAGCTTTAAAAAGAGGATAGTGAAGTTCAAAATCATTAAAGGCTATCTAGATATAGTAATCATGACATAAATATATAAAAAAAGAGAAGAAAAGAAAGAAAGAAAAGAAAACGGGGATTAAAAATGATCCAGAAAAGAAAAGAAAACGAAAAAAAATATATGAGGAGAAGCTTAAGGAGATGCCTAATTAAAAATTGGTTTTACTTGAATCAACTTAAGGAAAAAGACTTGAACACATTTTCTAAACTTTTTATTTGAATTTAACTTAATTATTAATATTTTTTTATGAAACATGAATTTGCTAAGTGACTTTAATATAACAAATTGCAATTTTTCTTGAAAGAAATAGAGGATCTGAAACCTTTGACTTAATTATTGAATATCTTTGCACCTTTAGTTTTAACTGAAGCTGATTTGAATTTTTCTTAAGTTATGCTATTATATTTAGAAAACTAAAATATGGAAGTTTAAAAGTTAAGGTCTTTATCATAAGTCATATATTCTTTATGAGTAAAAGAGTTACTTGAGGACAATTAACATGTAAGTTTTAGGGATCTTGATACACCAAAAATATATGCATTTTTAGACCCATATTTTAAACGTATTTTTGATCATATTGCACTTTAATGGAATGTAATTTAATGTTTTCTTGCAGGTTGTTGATTTTTAGGTTTTAAAACAAAAAGATAGCAAAAAGGATGAAATTTGGAGTCAAAATAACATTTGTGAAGAAATGCTCAGTGCCAGCAACGCAGAGGGAAGCGCCGACGACACAAAACAAATTAACGTGGAGATTTTTTACTCAGCACCGACGACACCAGACCAGCATCGGCGGTGCTAAAGCCGGTCCGTTTCTAGAAGGTTCGATGTATTTGGATGATTTTTTTAAGAGTTTTTGGAGGTACCTCTTGGAGAACCAACCTTGGGCTCTATTTGGGGCTGAATTTCATCAGAAAAAGTGCTCCTCTATGTTTTTCACTCCTCTACTTTCATTTTTTTCACCACATCATTCCATTCCACTTCCATATTGGAGTCAATTAGTGATTTTGCTTTTATAGTTCAGAGATTTTGTGGTGAGATTTAGTGAGAAACTTTCTATAAGAGTATTGGAGAATGAGAAAAGTGAGAGACATCTTGTTCCTATTTTTTTAAGGAAAGGCTACAAAGGATTTGCTTTGAGAAAGAGTTTTTAGATAAATATTTATTTTTTATCAGTGTTGTATGAACTTTCTTTTACATATAAAATTTGTCTATCTTTCTGAGTAGTTCTCTCTATCTTTCTCCCTATTCTGAGATATGGTGAAATGAAAAGATAATATGAATGTGCCAATATTAAATTGTAAAATAAACTGTGATAATTTTTTAACTCCGAACTTAATTTACTTTTCAATCTAGTCAATTGAATTATTAATATGTGTTGTGAAACATATGATCCGTGAAATGGAGTATGAGTTCTATAATAGAGTAAAGATCGCATTTGATTCCATGTTGGAGAACATCGTTTATGGAATTAGTGCATATAAATAGGAAAATATTCTTTGTTGGGTGTAGAATTGGAGAACCTTTAGGGTGACAGACTAAAATCTTTAATTCAGTCTTAGTGTTTAAAAACTAAAGTGAGAGCTAGCCTTCAGGTGAAGGGAAGTGGGAGCTCTAGAGTGAGAGCTGGTATACTCCTAGCCTAGCCACAACTTTAGGGACTAAACACTGAGATTAGCCAATGATTTTCTATGTATTGTATCAGGGTAGATAATTAAATATGCTACTATTTAGCACAATACATATTATGAACATTTATCTCATCTCATTTTATCGTAGCCTCATTGTAGTGGGAAGTATGCTTTTTCACATAAGAATCCCCGTTAAATAAACATAGTTAATAGATTAGTATTTACTGTTTTACATTTTGCATATTTGATTTGATAATAGTTTAAAATTTTAATTTTGATTGCATCTCAACAATGGAAATTAGTGACAGTGATTTCAACTGAATTTCTGTGAATTTCCTAACAAATTTTTCATTTCTAATTTAAACCTTCCCCGTAGGATAGAGATTTGGAGCTTAAATAGAAAGTCCATTATTACTTGATAATAATACGTATGCTTGCGTAGAATACAAATATTAATCAATTATATTTAACTAAATTTTACAGAATTTATTGCAACAAAAAGTAGGATCACTAACCACTATAAATGAGCTATGGACCAATGGAATCCTCATTTAGGTCCTTGATCGCGATATTCTTTTTTATATGTAGAATTTAAGAAGTTGACACCACTAGTTAATGATTTTAATCCCTGGTAATGACACCAAAAACTTGATCCTAAGCAAAGTAAGATTTTAATTATATTTCTAAGGATTCTACGCAAGTATACGTATCGTTGTCAAGTAATATAAGGCTTTCTGATTAAGCTTCGAATATCAATCTCATAGAGATCGAGATTAATCACGGTGACTTTCAAGAGAAATTCTAGTTTAGAATAACACGCCCTAGCTTGGAAGGTCAATTAAAGTTTGGTTTTAATTTTATCCTACAAATATCACTACAATACTACTTCTACTTCTAAATTAAAATACTTAGTGAAATCAGAAAGTGGGGTTTTTAATATATTAAAAGTACTCTACCTCATGCAATGAAAGTAGTGACATGTGTAAAAGCAAAACATGTAGTAAGAGAGATTATGACAAATAGGAGCAATTATATTCTTTACCCTTACTAGAGATGTTATAAATAACATTAGTTAATTTAATGTTTGAATAGTTTTCAAGATAGGCTAGGCAGGGAAGATACTAGCTCTCACTCTAGAGTTCCCTCTTATCCCTCAACATGGAGGCTAACATCTCGCATCAAAACCTAAAATAATAAACCAAATTAGGGGCTTTAGCCTGTCACTCTAAAGTCTTCTAATTCTACACTCTTTAAATATTATTTCTTTATATATTTGGACTTAACTATATGGACCACATTCTCATTCATACAATCTCATGTGATTCTGCCACAGTTTATTGAGACAATACCATCTCAGATCTTACATGTTCTCACAACAAATTTTAACGTGCAAGTTGATTGAGTTTACAAGTAAATGAAGAACAAAGTAAAATCATCACAATATATTATCACTCTACTCACTTTTATATCCTACACATGCATACTAACTCATTATAAGAGGGAAGAGTAAAGAAAACTACTCACTACACATGAAGAAACAACAAGAACTTTTCATTGAACTAGACTTTCAAAACATGCAAACAAAGTACTAAATTCATATAAAAATACAATGAAAATACTTTTCTCTAATAGAAATGAAACTCTCCATTTATAGTAAAAGTAATCTCCTTACAATCCTCACTAAGAACAAAGAGAAAAGAGAAGAAGAAATCTCTCACTCTCTCTCTTTCTCTCTCACCTTGCCGCTTTGCTTGGGGCTCACGTCCAAGCCTTCTTCTCTTATTCTCCAAGTCTTCTTCTTCTCTTTTAACTAATTTAAGAGTTTAAGAGTTGTTTTAAAAACATTTCCAAGCCTTTTTTTATAAATTCCCAAGAGATGCTTAAGTGTCTCTTCAAAACTGTCCAGATTCAATGAATCTTCCAAATGGTGCCTGAAGTGCATTTGTAAAACTCCATATAACCACAAAAAATTCTTCTAGAAAGTCTTTTTTTCTTATTTCTAATGAATTTTCCAAAAGATGCACGAAGCACCGCTTCAAAAATCGTCAAAATCCGACGTATATTTTAGAAGTATGTTGAAAATCGTCATTGGGGCCTAAGCGCCATTTTTGGGCGCTTAAGCGCCCCCCACTTTGTCTGGTGGCTCCTAAGCACCATTTTGGGTGCTTAAGCACTGGGCTCAGGAACTTAAGTGTACGGTTTAGGTCCCCTTGGCTCTAGTGTGCCTCCAGTTTGACCCGATTTGCTCTGGTTTGCTCCGTTTTGGTTCATTTTTATTCCTTTTGCTCCAATCGCTCCAAATTCTTCAAGTTGATGTACCTACAACCAAAAACACAAGAAAACATACCTTTAAAATGCAATATCATTATAAAATGAATCATGAAAAAAAGTACATTTTTAGGCGTATCAATATCCCTGAAACTTAAACATTACTTGTCTTCAAGTAATACTACATTTTTAAAATAATTTATGTAGATTAGAGTTAATGGTTCATCCCTTAGAATTGTTAAAATTTTGATCTAAGAATGTGATAGTTCAAATTAGAAGAACTTCTAGTGAATCAGACTAGCCCAGAGTCTAAAATATTTATCGTCAAACTTGGAAATTTGTTTCCTATTTAGCTCAAAAATATATGCAGATTTTTCAAACATCGGATCCTATGAATTTTACTTTCTAGACTTAAGAACTCTCTTAAAAATAATTTTTACTAATATAAGTATAAAAAGAAAGCTTAGGATTGTTCTAAGTTCTTTACTCTAGAAAGGCTCAAATGAAACAAATTTTTTATTAGAACTTCTCCTCAAGCTTCTCCTCACTTTATTTATTTATTTATTTATTTATTTATTTTTGGATCTTTTTGATCCATCAATTTTTTTCATCTTTTTTTCTCTTTTTTTATGTGAGGATTACTATATATAAATAAGTCCTTAAATATTTTTGAATTCGATAATCCTCCTCTAAATTTAAAACTTATTACTTTCCTTCACTTGAAAAGATGTATATTTTTTTTTAAAAAATACTTTCTAAGAGAGCCTTAAATGTTTGAAAATAAGAATTCTAAGAATTCTTAATTTTTCAAAAAATACAATTTTTTCTACTAAAGATAGTTATTCATTTTCCCAAGTTCTCAATTAAATATCTGTAACTCTAGGTTCACCCTTTTCATCAAAAATATCAACTAAGTTTTCTTACTCCATTTTGTATATTTAAAATTTTAACATCCTTAAGATGACTCCACATAACAATAGTCATTAGAAATAAAATAAAAAATTATTTGTAATTATTTTGAAAACAAGTAAGGTTTAAATTTGAAACATTTTTCTTTCCCCACCAAACTTAAGCTCAAACATGTGTATCAATGAAGTACAAAAATATGCGGCAGTGAAAGATCACTTTTACAATTTTCTATACATCCTACAAAAATATCAACAAATAACACATGGTAGAATATTAGTGTAGAAAGTAAATCTAGCCTAAACATGCTTGACATAATACTATAATGGGATTTTAAATAGTAGAACAGGTACAAACTAAAGATTAAACAACGACACATTTTAAACTTCATAAAGTAATTAATGGATGCTAAAAAGTATAAAATATTGAGATCAGTTTTGTCATCTATAAGACTCATTTAACTTGACTTACAGACATAGACACACAAACTCCAATACGTAGACTCACAAATTCAAAAACAAACAACAACTGAGGTTAATTTGATCTCCCTTCTACTCACATTTCCATTTCTTACTTTCAATTTATAACGGAAGAAACTACACTAATAAAGTGGGTATATTATAAAACCTTCTATCACTATCACTCATGGACTAAAATTATTTCATGTGTTACCAATTTCAGGGTTACTCTAAGTCAAAGGCATACACAATCTGGTAAATATAGTGCAGTTCATCCATATGGTGTTCACTAGTAAGTTTATGACCTTACCCGGTGAAGAAAAAGTCAGATAAAGGAAGTAATAGAGTTTACATGGAGTGTCTCAAGTCCAAACACTACATGGTTAAAGGTAACACTCAGCTCTGGTTAAGAACTAAGTCGTAAATGACTCGTCAACCTACCACTACCAGAAATCATATACAAACCTAGTCATGATGAAGGAATTACCTCACAACATTAATCCAATCCACTCTTATACATCAAACACAGATCAAAGTCCAACATCTCACTATTATTCAATCCAACATAATAACAATCACAATAAACAAATAGTAAAAATAACCATAGGTTGCCTCTCACGAAGCACTTGGTATAACATCGAGGACCTGATGTATCCAATTTTTACTCTGGTTGCCCGAACATCAAAATCTCATTCATTTTGTCTCTATACCATGGAATATGCCATTCAGTGATTTTGAATAACTCTTTCTTAGGAGATCTTTTACTGATTTCATCATTCAATTCAGGTTCATGTGATTGAGTTAAATTTGAAGATAAAAAGACTGGTAGTGTAGATGAATTCCCTAAATAGGATGGACTTAAAATTGTATGGGGTACATTCATCTTAAGTTCATGAGATTTTTCAACATATGAAATTAAAATTTTATTATTTTTGGTAACATCCATCATTTCACACCTCTTATGAACATGCATACAGTCTTGTTTAAACAACATTTTCAACTTATCATGAAAGTCCATTTCGATCTCATCTATTAACTTACTCTCATAACTTTCTTGGAAATGGTCTTTACTTAGATAATCAATTTCATTGATCCAAAAACAATCATCATCTTTTCTCTTAGCTAAATACTTTGTAGCCTTTAAAACATCAAAAGTGGCCTCATGGTTATTAAAATTCATAGTCAACTCTCCTTTTTGTGCATCTATCATAGCTTGTCCAGTAATAAGAAAACGTCTCCCCAGAGTAATTAGAATTTCTTTATCTTCCTCATGATCTAATACAATAAGTTCCATAGGAAAGATAAATTTATTAACTTTAAAAAGCACATCTTCTATAATCCCTTTTGGATAAATGATAGATCGATCAACTAACGAAGGGTTACAGTAGTGGGAGAAATATCAGCTAAACCTAAAATTTCAAATATTGATAGATGCATCACATTAATGCTCAATTCTAAATCGCATAAAGCTTTTCCACATAATCTTTCTCCAATTGCACAAGGAACTGTTAAGCTACAAGGATCTATAAGTTTTTTAAGAAGCTTTTTCTGAAATATAGTGTTGCATTCCACACTTAGTGCAACTGTCTCGTAATCCCCAAACTTCCTTTTATTATTTAATATCTCCTTCATAAACTTTGCATAACTTTGCATTTGTTCCAAAGCTTCAGCAAAAGGAATATTTATTGTTAACTTCTTAAGTACTTCCATGAACTTTGAAAATTGTTCATCCAACTCATACTTTCTAAGTCTCTATCAAAATGGAGGTGGTGGTCTTACTAAATTGATTTTAGTTGGAGATATTAATTTTTCAAGATCCTTAGAAACATATTCTTTAGGTATTTTGGTTTCCATTATTTCTCTCACAAGTTCTTTATCTTTTCTAACCACACCCTCTATATCTTTTCCACTTCTTAATTGGACATCGTCAATTTGTTCATCATTTTTCTCTTTAGAGTTGCTCTAAGTGTTGCTAGGAAGTGTTCCTTGGGGTTTATTGCTAAGTGAATTGGCAATTTGTTCCAATTGATTCTCTATGTTTCTAATCGCAACATTTTGACCTTGCAACTAGTTTCTCATTTGTAATACCACTTCTTCTATAGACATCTTCTTATCCTCAAATTGTTGATCATTTTTAGAGTTTGGTGGATATGAAGGTTTATAGTTTGTGTTCCTCTAATTATTCCAATTTCCATTAGGATTTAAATGATTATTTTCCCATTGTTGGTTTGCACCCTAAATAGTATGATAACAGTTAAAATTAGGTTGGTTCTTCCAACCTGAGTTCTAAAAGTTATAAAACATGTTGCTTATGGTATTTAAAGTCTTCTATGATAAGTTTGAATCAATCATACACCCTAATGAACTTTCGTCACTTATTGAAGTGAATTGAGGCAGTTGGTCCAACTTCCTTGATATTGTAGCAACCTGAGATGCAAGAATTGCAAACACATCTATATCATGAACATTGGCTACCATTGAAATTCAGTTGTAGCCATTTATTCAATTAACACATATGTTACATCAAATGGTTTTGACATTAATGATCCACCAGTGGCAGCGTCAATTGTAGACCGAAGGGATCCTATTAACCCATTGTAAAAAGTTTAAATGATTAATAATTCAGACAGAGCATGGTGTGGACACTTATTTAGGAGTTCCTTAAATCTTTCCTAGGTTTTGTATATTGATTCCACTTTATACTGACAAAATGAGATAATATCGTTTCTAAGTTTAAGATCTTGAAGGTGGAAAATACTTAGCTAAGAATTTCTGAGTTAACTCCTCCTAATTTTTAATAGAGCCAGCTGCTAATGAGTATAACCACATTATAGCCTTATATCTTAGTGAGAAAGGAAAAATTCTTAGTCAAACAGCATCGTCTGACATGCCATTATAACGAAATGTAGCACAAATTTCTAGAAATTTGATAAGTGTAAATGGGGATCCTCCGAAGGAGTTCCCCCAAACTGGTTGTTCTGCACTAGTTGGATAATCGATGGATTTATTTCAAACGAGTCAGCTTCTACGACAGGGGTTTGTATACTTGAGTGAATTTCATCTGTCGTAGGATTTATATAATCCCTCAATGATTTAATGATGATTTTCTAAGTTATTATTTTGAATGTTTTCCATTTCCATTTCTAGTTTTTCAAGTCCTTTCTATTTCTTGATTTTTTTCCTTTTTTTCTAACTCAGGATCATAAAACACAAGTCTTATACATCCTTTATTTTGCATACGCAACACAACAAATAATACATTAATAATTAAATAAATAAAACAAAAAATATATTCAACACTATAAAACATTTTCATAAACACCTTATTTTTCACACAAACATATTTTTTCACAACACTTTTCATACAAAAAAACTTTTCACACAAAAATACTTTTTGCGACACTACAGTTTCCAAGTCTAAGCCTAATTACTTCAACTAAAATTCTCCTAAAATTCAAGATCAACTGTTGCAATTTCCTGAAAAATGCGCCAAAAACTTGATCCTGGTATTCTTTTTTATTTGTAGAATTTAAGAAGTTGACACCACTACTTAAAGATTTTAATCCCTGGTAATGACATTAAAAACTTGATCCCATGCAAAGTAAGATTTCAATGATATTTCTAGGGATTCTACGTAAGTATATGTATCATTATCAAGTAATATATGGCTTTCTGATTATGCCTTGAATATCGATCCTACGGAGATGAGTTTAATCACGGTGACTTTCAAGAGAAATTTTAGTTTAGAATAACACGCCCTAGATTGGAAGGTCGATAAAAGTTTTGATTTTATCCTACAATTATCACTACAATACTACTTCTACTTCAAAATTAAAATACTTAGTGAAAATCAGAAAGTGGGGTTTTTAATGTATTAAAAGTACTCTTCCTCATGCAATGAAAGTAGTGACACATGTAAAATTAAAATAAGTAGTGAGAGAGATTGTGACAAATAGGTGCAATTATATTCTTTACCCTTACTAGAGATGTTATAAAGAACATTGGTTAATCTAAAATTTGAATAGTTTTGAAGACGGGCTACGTAGGGAAGATACTAGCTCTTACGCTAGAGTTCCCTGTTATCCCTCCACCTACAGGCTGACAACTCGCATCAAAACCTAAAACAATAAACCAAATTAGGGGCTTTAGCCTATCAATCTAAAGTTCTCTAATTCTACAAGCTTTAAAGATTATTTTCCTATTTATTTGCACTTAACTATATGGACTACATTCTCATCCATACAATCTCATGTGATTCTTCTACAGTTGATTGAGACAATATCATCCCGGATCTTACATGTTCTCACAACAGATTTTAACATGCAAGTTGATCAAGTTTACATGTAATTGAAGAAAAAAGTGAAATCATCACAAGATATTCTCACTCTACTCGATTCTATATCCCACACATGCATACTAATTCATTACAAGAGGGAAGAGTAAAGAAAACTACTCACTACACATGAAAAAATAACAAGAAATTTTCATTGAATAAGACTTTAAAAACATACAAACAAAGTAGTATATTCAAATTAAAATATAATTAAAATACTTATCTCTGATAGAAATCAAGCTCTCCTTGTATAGCAAAAGCAATCTCCTAACAATTTTCTACAAGAACAAAGTGAAAAGAAAAGAAGAAATCTCTCACTCTCCTCTTTCTCGCTCACCTTGCCGCCCTGCTTTGGGCTCACGCCCAAGACTTCTTCTCCAATTCTTCTTCTCCTCTTTCAATTAATTTAATAATCTAAAAGTTGTTTTAAAAACATTTCGAAATCTTTTTTATAATTTCTCAAGGGATGCTTAAGTGTCTCTTCAAAACTGTCCAGATTCAATGAATCTTCCAAATGGTGCATGAAGTGCCTCTTCAAAACTCCATATAACCATCCTCCAAATTCTTCTATAAAGTCCCTTTTCTCATTTAAATTGCATAAAAAATCATCCAAATTCGACGTATATTCGAGAAGATATGTTGAAAACCGTCACCAGCGCCTAAGCACTGTTTTTGGGCGCTTAAGCACCCCCCCTCTCTATCTGGTGGCACCTAAGAGCCAATTTAGGTGCTTAAGCAGTGGGCACAGGCACTTAAGTGTTTGGTTTAGGTCCCCATGGCTCTGGTGTGCCCCGGTTTGACCCGATTTGCTCCGTTTTGGTCCATTTTTGTTCATTTTGCTCCATTCACTCCAAATTCGTCAATCTGCTGTACCTACAACCAAAAACACAAGAAAAAATACCTTTAAATTTTAATATCATTATAAAATGAAGAATGAAAAATAGTACATTTTTAGGCGTATCCGTCTTCTATGTACTGGTCTTAGCTAAACCATAGCCTAGGGCTAATGAGTTTAGGGGAGCATCTACATGAGTCTCCCAAAGGATCAAGGGACCAAAGTTAGGAAAATTTGGGTTTAGGGTTGTGAGGGATTGTGAGTGAGAGTGAGTGAAAGTGAGTGCCTTAGCCCTAGACCAACACTGGAGTCAACTCTAAGGGAAAGCAATCCTATAGGAACTCACCTTGAGCTCCCCCATACTGATCCTATCTACTAAGTGCTAGAGGTTAGGACCAATATATTGAACTTCAAATTGAGCAAAGAGGAGTGTAGAATTTCTAATGGTGAGGTTTCCTTTTATAGTTTTCTAAGAATAGTCAACTGGAAAGTCCTATGGCTAGACCTTAGGCTACTAAAGAGGAAAAACTAAAACTCAATCAAAAGTGAGGTCAACAGAGATCTTTAAATATTTATTAGGCTTCATAAATTGATTCCCCTTCAAATTAACAAAAATATTTAATATCATTTTTAAGTTTAGTAGTTTTTTAAGGTGGGAAATATTTAGATAAAAATTTTCGTGATAAGTCTCCCCAAGTTCGGATAGATCAAGGTACTAACGAGTTTAACCATATCTTAGTTTTACCCCTTAATGAAAAAGAAAACAGTCTAAGTCTAACGACATAATTTGAAACTTCATCATATTTAAAGTAGCACACAATTCTAGAAAGCTAACAAGGTGTAAATTAGGATCTTAGTTGGTATTCCTCTGATCTGATTGCTTTGTATCATTTGGATAATAATAGGTTTAAGCTCAATTGAATTGGCCGCTACAGTAGAGTTTTGTATACTTAAATGAATTTCATATATTGTAGGATTATCATAATCTCTTAAAGATCTCTGATGATGTTCATTTTCAATTCCAACATTACTTGAGTTGCAAGCCATTTTACTAAAATTATCAATCTCTTTTTGTTGTTTTCTAATTTTTTTAATAGTTCTTTCTAACTCTGAATCGTAAGGTACTAAATCTTCAGATCTTACAATGTGCATAAACAAACACAATAAGTAATTAAAATAAACAAACACACTAAAATATGAAAATATTTGAACTAAACAAGAAAAACTTTTTTTAGTTTATATAAAATAATTTAAATTATAAAATAACTTACTAATACTTTATTTTACATCCCCGACAACGACGTAAAAAATTTGATTTAGGTGGATTTAGTGTGTTATTTTTGCATATATTTTTCAATATCACAAAATACACATGGCAAATACAATAGAAAATATGCAATTTAATCCCAACAAAAAATAACTTTAGTGAAAATAGTTTTATCTTTTAAAAATTTTTAAACTGCCAAATCCTTTAAAAATAATGCAAGTTTATGTATCGCTCAAGTAATAAAGGGCTCTAATGGAGTCATAGATATCGATCCCACAGAGAAGTTGGAAATACTTACAAGTAAATTCTTATGATTATAATTTAAACTACAATTTAAACTACAAAAGTGAAGTATGACATTTGAATCTAAAATAAATGAGTGAAAGTTAAATAAAATGTAGTTAAAGGAGTGAGTTAATTAAACTAATTGTTAAACTTTCAAAAGTAAACTTATAAAAACTAATTAAAGTTTTTGTGACGAAGAGTTCAAATTTAAGAAAGCATCNGATCAGAGGTGCTCGACACGTTCGTTGGGGTCCAAGGAGGCTAGGTATTGAGTCCCTGGTCTTGGTGTAAGGGCTAGGTATGAATTCGACCAAGCTCGATTTTAGGTGTTGGACTAGAGCTATGGTAGAGGCTCTGTGGAAGGGGGATTTGATGCAGCTTTGGCTTCTTTCACTCTTATGAAGGTGTGGGCACAAGCAATTGAAGTTTGGTGGAGTGTGAGGTGTATTGGGTTCTATCCTGGTTTCCGGCAGGGTTTCAAGCTCAAAAGTGAGCTCCGACAATGGGAATGGCTGAGGGAAAATGGTTGGAATACACTGAGGGGATCTTAGGGAAGCTTNCCCCTTATGTTTCAAGCATCAAATAAATTGATTAAGATTAGAAGTTACCCATTTTCCCTCCTTGAATTAAGCATGTTAATTAAGGCAAAATTTCTAAAATTACACATTTGCCCCTAAGGCTCTAACACCTCATAATTTGTCAAATTCAATTCAAATGATTTTGAAGTTTTTATCCTACCTCATTCATGGGTCAATTGAGACATCAGAGGAGAAAATGTGATTTTTTATTATTTAATTTAATTTATATAATTATTTTAATGTAAAAATAGGATTTTTCAAAGAAAATTCTTAACTTGACCAAGGTAAATTATAATCACTTAAAATTTTTACTGGAGGTAGATCTAGACCAGAGAAGCCTTTAGATCAAATTTCACAATTTGTTGAATTCTTTGTGATTTATTAGAATTATTTTAAGTTCTTAGTTATTTAATAAAATAAAATATTTTAATTGGTAAAAATTAAGTTTTGTATTTTTGGAAAATCTCTCTAAGGTCAAAGAACTCAGAGGAGCATATTTTATATTTTTCTAATTTTTCCTTGATTTATTGGAATTATTTTAGTGAAAACTCATTTTTAGCCTTTTTATTTTTTTTTTTCCCTTGATTTATTGAATTAAGTTTTGTATTTTTGAAAGATCTCCCTAAGGTCAGAGAACTCAGAGGAGAAAACTTTATATTTTTCTGATTTTTCTTTGATTTATTGAAAACTCATTTTTAGCCTTTTAAAAATTATTTTTTAAGCTTTGAAATTCAATATCTTTATTTAAAAAATCAGGAAAAATATTCTAATTATTTCTAAGTGATTAGGAAAAAATTTAGAACCTTTCCATGAGTTTTATTATTTTTATGATTCTTATGAATTTTTAATTATTTAAATATTTAGAATAGGTCAAAAATTAAGTTTTTATTTTAAATATCATTTTATGTTTAGAAAATACCCCTGATTACAGTGAACTCAAAAAACTAAGTTTCATAATTTTTTGAGTTATATTTTGATTTTTAAAAATCATTTAAATGTTAAGAGTGATATTTATCTTTAAAAATCAATTTAAGTTATCAAATGAACTCAAAATATTTTGAAACTTTTATGATGAGTTCTTTAGATCATAAATCATAGTGGAGATCAAAAATCAAGTCATTTAAATGTTTGTATTTTTGAAAATTAATTATCTTAGTAATTTAGTATTTGAAAAATTTAAGGATGTTTTAAATGACTTGACCCATGAAATTATTTTCAAAGGTTCCTTTGGTCATGGTGGACCTTCCAAAATTTTCTTAGGATTAAATACACAATATACTAATTTCCATGATTATTTTAAGGAAATGATGTGAAATAACTTGAAAATATGGGTCTCTGTATAGGGATCTTCTCTGACTTTGGAAAAATCATAGAATACTTCCCCTGATAGAGGCTACAACATGTCAAAATTTCAAGCCAAGGTGATGTGTCAATATGCATGGAAAATCAAATGATTTTAAATAGTGTTTAATTATTTAAAAATATTTTATGCATCAAATGAACTTTAAAATTACTCCACATTGTTCTCCTCTGTTCACTGAGCAAGAGGGTATTTTTATTTTATTTTTGTGATTTT
>JXCR01126355.1:41386-53907 GCA_002079205.1 Phalaenopsis hybrid cultivar | reverse complement strand
GTTGATTTTAATTTTGGTTTTGGGTATGTGGCTATCCTGATGGTTTTAGTTTTCATGCAGGGCGACATTGTTTAGTACAGTATGAAAGTACAAGAAGGACAACGCTAAAAACTGTAAAAGTGTACCTGGCGAGTCTTCTCGTTACACCACCTGAAACTCCAAATGCATGTCAGACCATTTATGTATATACTGGAAAAATAAAGTTTTGGCAACCTTTCTAACTCTATGATGTGTATTGGGGGTCCTTAAATTTTAAGGACAATATTATTAATTAAAACATATTAGGTTTAAGACTTTCCTAACTCTATGTTGTGTATTGAAATTCCTTAAGTTTTAAGGATAATATCATTAAGTGAAACATATTAAGTTTAATATGTATTGGGAGTCCTTAAATTTTAAGGATAATATTATTAAGCAAAACATATTAAGTTTGATAATTATGTATTGAAATTCCTTAAGTTTTAAGGATAATATTATTAAACGAAACATATTAAATTTAGTAGATCCCTAAGGTATTCACCAGATATTAAGTTTAAGAGATCCCTAAGGTATTCACCAGGCTAAGAGTAGGGAGCAGGTCCATGCAATCTTCTTAATATCTGGTAAAAGCCTTGAAATTTTAAGGATAATATTATTAAGTAAAACATATTAAATTTAATAGATCCCTAAGGTATTTATCCAGGTTAAGAGTAGGGAACATGTATTAAGTTTAAGAGATCCCTAAGGTATTCACCAGGCTAAGAGTAGGGAGCAGGTCCATGCAATCTTCTTAATGTCTGGTAAAAGGCAATTCACCAGATTAAGAGTAGGGAGCAGGTCCATGCAACCTTCTTTATGTCTGGTAAAAGACCACACCAGATTAAGAGTAGGGAGCAGGTCCATGCAACCTTCTTTATGTCTGGTAAAAAGCCTTGACACCAGATACCATCTTAATGTCTGGTAAAAGCCTTGAGTTCTTAAGGATAATATTATTAAGTAAAACATATTAAGTTTAAAAGATCCCTAAGGTATTCACTAGAATAATATTATTAAGCGAAACATATTAAATTTAATAGATCCCTAAGGTATTCACCACATTAAGAAAATACTATTAAGTAAAACATATTAAGTTTAATAGATCCCTAAGGTATTCACCAGGTTAAGAGTAATATTATTAAGCGAAACATATTAAATTTAATAGATCCTTAAGGTATTCACCAGATTAAGATTAGATTATTAAGTAAAACATATTAAGTTTAATAGATCCCTAACTATTTACCCAGGTTAAGAGTAGGGAACAGGTCCATGCAACCTTCTTAATGTCTGGTAAAAAGCCTTGGGTTCATTTAAACTTTATTATCAGGTCCATGCAACCTTCTTAATGTCTGGTAAAAGGCCTTGGGTTCATTTAAACTTTATTATTTTACTTAATAATTCATCCTGATCATCCTGATGCTCAATGAATATTGATGTCTTAATTATTCCCAAGAATAAGGTAAATGTCATTTACCTTTCAATTTGAAAATTATGTTGGTGAAGACCCTAAAGGGGCAAAGTAATGTATTTAAGGATACTTAACCAAATTTTTAGTCCTAAGTGGACATGTGGTGTTTTAAAAGAGTTTGATTATGTTGATTTTTCTAATCCTCTTTTAACAAGTGGATTTCAACTTAAGTTCACCACTAAGTCCTTAAGACCTAAGTGAGTGTATTAAGTGTGTGTATTAGTTTTGAAAAAGATTTAAAACTTTAAGTGATCATTATCAAGATCATTTAAACATCCTTTTGGTTATCAAACAAGGGTGTGAAATCATTGATTTCCAAAGTTATACCCTTAAATTCAAACGTCATTTTTATGCTAATGAAATTTCCAAAATTTTGATAATTATGAGAATTATCTTATAATTTGGCAAAGTGAAGTGGGTTTCTACCTNCTTTCATAATTTGTCAAATTTAAGTCAAATGACTTTGAAATTTTTATATAACCTTACTGATAAGTCAATTAATACATCGGGAGGAGATAATGTGAATTTTCACAATTTAATTTAATTCATATAATTATTTTATTCAAAAATACAATTTAAGTCAAATGACTTTGAAATTTTTATATAACCTTATTGATAAGTCAATTAAGACATCAGAGGAAGCAATGTGAATTTTCACAATTTAATTTAATTCATATAATTATTTTTATGCAAAAATATGCATTTTCACAAATGACTTTGAAATTTTTATGTAACCCTACTAATAGGTCAATTAAGACATCAGAGGAGAAATGTGAATTTTCACATTCTAATTTAATTCATATAATTGTATGCATAAATATGCATCTTTTAAAGGAATTTTCACAATTTAATTTAATTCATATAATTATTTTCATGCAAAAATATGCATCTTCAAACAAAATTCCAAAAGATGATCAAGACAACTCTTAATCACTTGAAATTTTTATGTAAGCTAGCCCTAGACCAGAAAGTCATTTGGCCAAAATTTCATAATTTTTTGATATTTCTGTTATTTATTAAAATTAATTGAAATTTTGCGAATTTTAATAAAAATAAAATATTTTATAAGTTGAAAAATATGTTTTGTATTTTTTGGAAAATCGTTTTGACGTCAGGGAACCCAGAAAATTTTTTTTTGTATTTTTTTTATTTTTATTTAATTTTTTAGAATTATTTTTGGTAAAAATTCTATTTTTAAGCCTTAAAAAACATTTTAAGGTTTTTTAAAAATAGATATCTTTATTTTTAGACATTGGAAAAATATTCTAATGATTCCTAAGTGTTTAGGAAATAATTGGAACATTTCCTTGAGTTTAATATTTTATGATTTTTTAATTATTTTTAATTATTAAAAACAATTAAAAATAACCTAAAAAATCAAGTTTTTATTTTAATTATATTTTTATTTTTATTAAATCCCCCTGATATCAGAGAACTCAAAAAACTAGGTTTGATAATTTTTGGAATTATATTTTGATTTTTTAAAAATCATTTAAGTTTCAAATGAATGGTTACTTTTAAAAATCAATTAAAAATATTAAATGATCTTAAAATGACTTGAAAATTTTATGGTGAATTCTCTGACTTATGAGCCACAGTGGAGAATAAAAATCAAGTGATTTTGATTTTTTTGTGCTTCAAATTAAATATTTTAAGCAAATTAGAGTTTGCTCAAAATAGTAATGTTTTAATTCTTAAAAATTATGAAATTATTTCTTAAGACTACTCTAGCCATATTNTTTCAAATGTGATGGTCACTTTTAAAAATCAATTAAAAATACTAAATGATCTCAAAATGACTTGAAATTTTTGTGGTGAATTTTTTGACTCATGAACCATAGTGGAGAACAAAAATCAAGTGATTTTGATCTATGTGTACTTCAAATTAAATGTTTTAAGTAAATTAAAGTTTGCTCAAAATAGTGATGTTTTAATTCTTAACAATTTTGAAATTATTTTCTAAGACTACTCTGGCCATGGGAAACTTACATGAATTTTTGTATAATTTTCTAAGTGACATATTTTCTATAATTATTTGAATGAGACATGAATATTTGTAGAATTTTCTAAAGCACATGCAATTTTCTATAATTATTTGAACAGAAAGTGCTGAATATTTGTAGAATTTTCTAAAGCACATGCAATTTTCTATAATTATTTGAACAGAAAATGAATATTTGTAGAATTTTCTAAACTACATGCAATTTTCTATAATTATTTGAACAGAAAATGCATATGCAATTTTCTATAATTATTTGAATAGAAAATGCATAAAAACTTAGAAAATTAAGATCTCTATTTTCTATAATTATTTGAATGAGACATGAATATTTGTAGAATTTTCTAAAGCACATGCAATTTTCTATAATTATTTGAACAGAAAGTGCTGAATATTTGTAGAATTTTCTAAAGCACATGCAATTTTCTATAATTATTTGAACAGAAAATGAATATTTGTAGAATTTTCTAAACTACATGCAATTTTCTATAATTATTTGAACAGAAAATGCATATGCAATTTTCTATAATTATTTGAATAGAAAATGCATAAAAACTTAGAAAATTAAGATCTCTAAATTTTCTATAATTATTTGAACAGAAAATGCTTAAGAACTTAGAAAATTAAGATCTCTATCTTTTATGTCTTTGAAAAATGCCTTAGAAAATTAAGATCTCTGTCTAGAGATCTCCCTAGTCTTTGGAAAAATACTCAAATTGTGCATCTAGACAGAGGCTACAATATATAAAAATTTTGGGTCAAGATGATATTGAGGCTACAACATATAAAAATTTGGGGTCAAGGTGATAATTCAATATGAATGGAGAATTGAAGAACATCTAAAGCCAATTTATTTTTTAAAAATAATTTATGCATCAAATTAATGTGAAAACAATTTCGCATGGTTCTCCTCTGTTCACTGAGCAAGAAGGTATTTTTATTTTATTTTTATGAATTTTCTATGCAAAGATATGGATTTTTGAAGTTTAGGAGCTATTTTCTGAATTTATTAAATATCCTATTTATTTATTCAAACCGCGGGCTGACTGGATCCTCGGATCCGTTGAAAAGCCACGTGGAACGCTCCTATTCAATGCTGCCTTTTGAGTCAGCTGCCACACGTCCCGCTGTTTCGTCCCGGATGATCATCCGGCTTGATCTCCGCCGTCCATTCAATACACGCGAAGATGGACGACATCCGTTCTTCATCCCCGATGGCCTTAACCGAGAGCCGTCCATTTTAGACTCTTAATATCTCTCTCATTTCTCAATGGGATTTTAGTGATTATTTTTTTAAAATGTTTGTCTTGAAGAGACGAATACATCTATATGGTAAACATGTTATGATATCAAACCATTGTAAATGTAGAGCTCGCGAAGGCTCGGGAAAGTAAGTGAGTTATACCTTTGCTCTGAGAGGTTTAGCCTCAATCAGAGATTCTTCACACCTTTGTTAGATCCCAAAGAGCTTAGGGATGAAGCCTCTGGCTCTGGTGTAAAGCCTATGTATGATTTTGATCAAGGCCGATTTTGGGTGTTGGTTGAGAGCTATGGTAGAGACTGTTTCGGAGGGGGAATTGATGGGAGTTTGGCTTCTTTCACTGTTGTAAAGGTGTAGGGCCAATCTATTGGGTATTTGGTGCTGTGTAGGTTGGGATTGGAAATTGTCCTGTTTTCGGGCAGGAATTCAAACCCAAAATTGGATTTCTATGGTGGAATTGGAAGAGGGAAGTGGATTGAAATGTACTAAAGGGTCTACTAAGGAAGCTCTCTGAGGAGTTTGGTAAGCTTTAGTGAAAATTTTTTACCACACCACTATTCATGGCTGTGGGGTGGATTTTATAGAAATTGGCTAAGGGAAGGCTTAGCTGGCCAATGGAGGGGTTAGCCCCACTGCTTAGGTGTCAAGCAGAGGATCCCTCAGCTCAATTTAGGCTGAGGTGGCTTCTTGGCATGAATTTAGGTTTTAGCCATGTGGGGGCTCACGGTTTTGGGGTTTAGCTTGGGTTAAGGTGGCTAACCAAGGGTTGGATCATGGTTAAAGCTTATAATGATCAATAAAAATGACACCATAGGGTATGGACATGCGGTATGGAAAGTACATTGATTTAACCTCTTTATTATCCCTTTAAGAATTTTTTAAAAAACAATTTACCCATGAGATAAATATCAAGCTTAACCATGGGTTTGTGGCTGGCT
Organism: Phalaenopsis hybrid cultivar; assembly: GCA_002079205.1. Classification (NCBI taxonomy): domain Eukaryota; kingdom Viridiplantae; phylum Streptophyta; class Magnoliopsida; order Asparagales; family Orchidaceae; genus Phalaenopsis; species Phalaenopsis hybrid cultivar. The sequence goes on along the minus strand of JXCR01126355.1, from coordinate 48,226 downwards.
TTAAACTCAACCCTAGAGTCTAATATAAGTATGGTAAGGCTCATTTGACCATACCAAGCTCAATTGATTTGGATTTGGCCATAAGTCCAAAAATGGAAGAGCTCATTTGACCACACCAAGCTCAATTGGGTTAGATTTGATCTTAAGTCCAAAAAGGTGCCATTTGGTTAAACCAAGCTTAATTGGTTTAGATTTGGTCATAAGTCCAAAATGGTGTATGTTCATACCAAGCTCAATTGGTTTGGATTTGGTCATAGTTCCAAAAAGGTGCATATGGCCAAATAAAACCAAGCTTATTTGGTTTGGATTTGGTCATAAATCCAAAATGGTGTATGTGACCAAATCTGGTTACCAAGCTCAATTGGTTTGGATTTGACCATAAGTCCAAAAAGGTGCATATGACCAAATCTTATGTTTGAACTAAGTTAGGCATGCCAATTGGCCTAATTAAATATGGTATTTGGTGTAAGAGACCATGAGGAACAACTTTCATGAAGGTTAAAAGCCATTTTGAGGTCAATTGGTTAATCAATTTGGTGGATTTTTTATTTTTGACCCATTTTAAGCATGTTGGGCTAAGTTTGTGTCAACTTGAGCTAGCCATGGGCTAATTCCAAATTGATTGTTGTGGTTGGTGTAAAACATTATAATGAACAATTTTCATGAAGGATGAAAATTGTTTTAAAGTTGATTTGGTGGTCATTTTGGATGGATTTTGATGAGTTTTGGTTTTAGACCTAAATTAAGCATGTAGGGCTAAACTTGGGTCAAACTTAGGCTAGCTTTAAGCTAAGCTCAAATTGATTGTTGGGTTTGGTGTAAAATATCATGATAAACAATTTTCATGAATGATGAAAATTGTTTTGAAGTTGATTTAGTGGATTTTGATGAAATTTGGATTTAGAACCAATTTAGGCATATGGATCTAATTTGGGTCAAACTTAAGGTTTGGGTTTAGACTTAAATTAAACCCGTATGGGTCAAATTTGGGTCTAACTTGAGCTAGCCTTGGGCTAAGCTCAAATTCATTGTTGTGTTTGGTCAAAAATGACCTTTATAAAGGATTTTCAACATAGCTATGGATGCCAATTTGAGGTCTAAGGCATTCAATTGTTGAAATTTGGGGTGTTAGCCAATATTGAGAGCTCAAATTGATTGTTGTGTTTGGTCACAAATGACCTCACAAAGGATTTTCAACAAAACTTTAATTTGAGGTCTAAGGCATTCAATTGTTGAGATTTGGGGTGTTAGCCAATATTGGGGCTAATCTTGGGAATTTTGTTTGAGATCTAAGGCATTCAATTGTTGAGATTTGGGGTGTTAGCCAAATTTGGGGCTAATTTAGAGGTTTAGGGCATTCAATTGTTGAGATTTGGGGTGTTAGCCAATATTGGGGCTAATTTGGGAAGGTTTAAGGCATTCAATTGTTGAGATTTGGGGTGTTAGCCAATATTGGGGCTAATTTGGGGGTTTTAGTCAAAGATGGTCAAATTGACCAATTGGACCAAGGTGTAGTGGGACAAAATGAAATTGGAAATATTTTGGATTTATTGGGATCTTTTGAGAATTTTTGGAATTTTTGGATTTTTGGGCCATGGAGGGGCATTTTGGTAATTTGTTCATTTTTGTCAGTTTTGGCAAATTTGGATACATTCAAAGTGTTTGGAATGAGTTTTGATCTGTTTTGAGTATTTTGGCCAAATTTGGAAATTTTTGCCAAATTTGGGTTCCAAGGGCAGTTAGGTAATTTGGAGGTGTCTAGAGTAAAAGACCCAAGAGGAGCATTTCAAGTAGAATAGGATAAATATCCACTCTAAATGAACCATGGATCAATGAAATCCCCATTTTGGGCTCTCATGTATTGATCTTAGCCAGGGTATTGTGGGGTATGGTATACCTTAACTCCAAACCAACACCCAGGGTGAATCCTAAGGCCAAGTAGTCCTATAAGAATTTTCCTTGAGTTCCCTCATAATGATCTTTCCTACTAAGTGCTAGAGGTTAAGAACAATATGTGGAACTTCAAGTTGAGTAAAGAGAAGAGTTTTGAATTTCTAATGGTGAGGATACCTTTTCTAGTTTTCTAAGACTAGTCAACAGGAAAGTCCTATGGCTAGACCTAGGCTACTAAAGAAGTTTCTAGACCTCAACCAAAAGTGAGGTCAACACTCATGCCACAGTTCTTGTTGGTATCTAGGAAGGCTGCTAGCATAGATGAATGATGCAAATCCCACCTGTGCTCCAATAGCAAACTGAATGTGAAGAAACTGAAGATGGTTAACAAGTAAACTGCACTGAATTTCAGGTCTGACAAAGAGCCAGATTTTATTAGTGGAATTAGCATAAAAAGTTGGTTGCTCCCAAATAGCGCTTGGTTTTGCGTCATCAGCCCGACGTACCAATGTTTAATCTGGATGACTCAACATTAAAATTTCCTTAAATTGTGGCATGTGCCCTTCATAATAATGTTTTAATCGATGCCCATTAACTTTAAGTATCTTTCCAGTTTTAGGATCTTTAATAACTACTCTTCCATAATAATAAACTTTAATCACATTGAATGGTCATAATCATCTAATTTTTAGTATTCCTATAAATAATCTCAATCTAGTATTATATAATAGAATCTCTTGTCCAGGTTCAAATTTCTTTTTGATAATATTCTGATCATGTCATATTTTCATTTTTTCTTTATAGATATTTGCATTATCATATGTTCTGTTTCTAATCTCTTCAAGTTCACTACGTTGCAACAATCTTTTTTCACCAGAATCCTTTAGATTAAAATTAAATTCTTTAATAACCAAAAATATTTTATGTTTCAATTCTACTGGTAAGTGACATGTTTTACCAATAATAAGTCTTTATGGGGACATTCCAATAGAAGTCTTATAGGCAGTTTTGTATGCCCATAGTGTAGTATCTAATCTAGCAGACCAATCCAATTTATAAGTATTTATAGCTTTTTCTAAAATTCACTTTATTTCACAATTTGATATTTCTGCTAGACCGCTAGTCTGGGGATGATAAGAAGTAGAGAATCTATGCATAATATTATATTTCTAACCAATTTCTCTATCCTCTTATTCCTAAAATGGGATCCTCCATCTGTAATAATCACTCTTGGCATTCCATATCTTTTAAAATTATTTTTATTTAAAAATTTAGAAACACTCCGAGCATCACATTTTGGTACAACAATAGCATCAATACATTTGGACATATAATCAACATAAGCAATATATATGAATTTCGAAATCAAGGCATAAATGATCCAAAAAATCTAATCCCCACACATGAAAATTTCAAATTCTAATGTGTAATTTAGAGCTATTTCATTTCTTCTAGAAATATTTCCTACTCGCTGACATCGATCGCATGTTTTAATATATTCATTAAAATCATTAAAAAGAGTAGGCCAATAAAATCCAATTTATAAAATTTTATGTGTAGTTCTACTAGTTTCAAAATGTCCTCCAAATTCAGAATCATGACATCGTTCAATTATTTGTTCAGTATTTTTGTAAGGCACACATCTTCTAATGATTAAATCTTTACATTGTTTATATAAATGTGGGCCATCCCAAAAGTAGAATTTTGAATCATAAATAATTTTTTTTAATTGTTGATTCCTAACATCTAGTGGTAGAATATTACTTATAATATAATTTACTATATCGGCATACCATGATATATCCTTTATATCAATATTATACAATTGTTCATCAAGGAAAGTTTCCAAAATTTTATTTGCAAAATTAGTTAATATTTCTTATTCTAGTCTACCAAATGATCAACTATTTGATTATCATTTTTCTTTCTATCTACTACCACAAAATCAAACTCTTGGAGCAGAAGTATCCATCTAATTAATCTTGGTTTAACATCCTTCTTTTGCAGCAAATATTTGATAGCTGAATGATTTGTATGCACTATACATTTAGCTCCAATTAAGTAAGGTCTAAACTTATCAAAGGCATAAACAATAGTAATAATTCTCTTTCAGTAGTGGTGTAATTAATTTGAGCATCATTTAGAATTTTACTAGCATAATATATTATTTTAAAAACCTTGTTATACCTTTTCCCTAAAACAGCTCCAATAACATGATCACAAGCATCACACATTATTTCAAATGCTTTTTTCCAATCAAGTGGAACTATTATAGGAACAATGATTAATTTTTTTTTCAATAGTTAAAATGCTTTTATGCATTTCTCATTAAAATTAAATTTTGTATCCTTTTATAAAAGTTGGCATAATGTCTTAGTAATTTTTTTAAAATCTTTTATATAACGCCTGTAGAAACCAACACGTCCTAGAAAACTTCTTACCCCTCTAACCATAGTAGGAGGGGGGTAATTTCTAAATAACTTGAATTTTTGCTGGATCTACTTCCAGGCCATTTTTAGAAATTTAATGCTCAAGTATCATGGTCCGTCATCAGGGAATCAAGACCGACCCAGATAAGATTAAAGCTATCTTAGAAATGCTACCTCCCAAAACCTTGAAACAGCTATATTCCTTTCAAGGTAAATAAACATACCCAAGACATTTTATATCGAATTTGTCAGGTAGGTGTCAGCCCTTATCAACATTAATTAAAAAGGATGAAAAATTTGTTTAAGAAGAGAAATGCCAACGGGCCTTCCAGGAAATTAAGTAGTATTTAATGACACCTCCTATTTTGGTAGCCCCTATCCTGGGAAGACCTTTAATACTTTATACTACGGCCTTAGACGACTCTCTCGGAGCCCTATTAGCTTAGGTCAATGATTAGGGTATGGAAAATGCACTCTATTATTTGAGTCGATGTCAAATACTGACGGAGATAAGGTATCTTCCTTTTGAGAAGCATTATCTAGTTTTAATTTTTGCCCTCAAAAGCTTAGACATTACATGCTCTCTCATAAGATCAACCTTATTTCGAAAGTTAATCCGTTGTAATATTTCATGACCTGACCAACACTTTTTGGACGTTTAGCAAGGTGGTCAATGATTTTATTACAATTTGATATAACTTTTGTACCCCTTCGCACAATCAAAGGATAGATTTTAGAGGATTTTCTTGCAGTGCACACACTTCCAAATGGGTCCCCTCTCAACAATAATTTACCAGATGAGCAAATACTATAAATAGAATCTTCTAGTGCAAGGCATTGGGAAAAGTATTTTGATGGGGCTTCGTCAACCAGAAAGGGTAAGGGGATACAAATAGTCATACTAGAGAAAGTAGGGATTGGACTGATTTTTGTTACACCATATTAGGGAATTGTCGGCGCTATTTCTGGTTGGTTTGTGGGGTTGCCCGTAAGAAGCTGTTGGTCACCGGAATCNGAAACTCATATTTTCATATTTCTTAACATTAAAAATTTCTAAACCTTAAGTTGGTCTCATTTACTAATATTTATTCTAAATTGGAGTACTATATTTCTAAATCCAAATTTTAGTAACTCCTAAATAAACTCATTTACATTATCTACTTATTATGGTTTTTAAAGATTAAAAGGTCACTTGAGGACAATAAACATCTTAAGTTTCGAGGATTTTAATACACTTAAAATATATAGTGTTTTTATACAACATTTTATATCTAATTTTGAGATATTGTACTTTAATGAAAGGTATTTTTATATTTTTATTGTAGGTATAATCAAATGGATGAAAAATGCTCAAAGGAGTGTAAAAAGGTCAAATTTTGAGCAAAAATGATGAAATGTGCAAAAATGAACTAGGGCGCTATCGACACTATTTTTGGTTGGAGGAGTTACCAGTAAGAAGCTGTCAGCCACCAGAATCAAAATCCCGTCACCCTCTTCGGAAGGACGTTTTAATTTACATATATATTTAGTTTTTGAAAAATATGAAATCAAATTGATCCCATATTTTTCATAGTTTAAATGAAAGAGCACTGTACCTCAAATCCTGTATCTATCCCGAAGGATAAACACAAGACTTGAGGATGAGGTTCGATCAAATAAACTAAAAAATATATGACATCCATTTGGTCTGTGAAACCTTTGTATTTTTCGATAATTTCCCTCTATTTAATATGAAGAATTAAANGAAGGATAAACACAAGAATTGAGGATGAGGCTCGATCAAATAAACTAAGAAAAGTATGACGTCCATCTGGTATGTGAAATCTTTGTATTTGCTGACAAGTTCTCCTATTTAATATAAAAGATTAAATAGGGTTATATTAAGCTGGGTTCGAACGTGCTTCCTATNATCCTGTATCTATCCCGAAGGATAAACACAAGACTTGAGGATGAGACTCGATCAAATAAACTTACAAAAGTATGACGTCCGTTTGGTCTGCGAAACCTTTATATTTGCTGAAAAGTTGCCTTATTTAATATAAAGGATTAAATAGGGTTTATATTAAGTTGGGTTCAGACATGCTTCCTATAAGGGCAAGCCCCTATAGTTAATTACATCTTAAATGAACAAAGTCACCTAAGAAGATTCTTGATAAAAATTAGGAAATATTACCTTCAAGGAGTTTCAAAGGGTAGGACTTTTCATTGAGATCGGGCATAGAGGTTTGAAAGGGGATTGGTTCAAATTTGGAACATTTTGTTGTAGAGTCCAAAGGAGGAAGAACTAGAGGATGCCATGGATCCAAATGAGAACCTCGGTGACTTCCCAAGCTATCCTAATGTTTGGGTTCATTTCTAAGGAGAAATATTTAGGTGTTTTGTCCAACCAATTTTATTAGTTAGTGCTTACATTTTTGTGAAACGATCACACAAATAGCCTGGAAGATGTGAGGGTTTAGGTCATAACAAAGGACGACCTCAGAATCCTAAGACGAGTTAGGGCTTATATTGTATAGCA
>JXCR01126355.1:17779-29479 GCA_002079205.1 Phalaenopsis hybrid cultivar | reverse complement strand
AAATTTTTGAAAAGAAGAAGAGATAATAGCTACGGTAGCAGACAATATTAAAGATTAATGCAATTCACTAATAGAATATTTGCAAACAGGATGACTACCAGATGACAAGTCAGAAGCATGTTGTATCATGAGAAGAGACATGTTGNTTTATTTAGATAATCAATTTCATCCATCCAAAAACAATCATTATATTTTCTCTTTGTTGGATACTTCATAGCCTTTAAAACATTAAAAGTGACTTCTTGGTCATTAATATTTGTAGTCAACTTTCCTTTTTGCACATCTATCATAGCTTATCTAATAACAAGAAAAGGTCTCCCCAAAATAATGGGATATTCTTTATCCNATAGCTACGGTAGCAGACAATATTAAAGATTAATGCAATTCACTAATAGAATATTTGCAAACAGGATGACTATCAGATGACAAGTCAGAAGCATGTTGTATCACGAGAAGAGCTATGTCATATGTTTTTGTAGGTAATTTCCCCTACAAAAGGTCATTAAATCAGATGTGGTTGTGATGCCTGAGTAGAGCTAAAGCAAAGGATATAGTCAAAGAAGTACACAATGGATTGTGTGGTGCTCACCATTCAGAGCCAAAGATGAAGATGAAAATTAAAAGACTCGGATATTATTGGCCAACAGTGTTGATAGATTGCATGGATACAACCAGAAAGTGTCACTTGTGTCAAGGGCATGGCGTAGTCTTGCACCAACCTCTTAATGTGCTACACCTGACCGTTGTCTCGTGGCCAATTGAGTTTTGGGGCATGGATATAGTGAGTTCGATAGACCCTTCATCTTTGAAGGGACATAAATTTATTCTCGCAGCTATGAATTACTTCTCCATGTGGGCAGAGGTAGTGTCGTTATGAGTGTTCACAACACACCACGTTCTTCAATTTTTCAAAAGTCAAATTGTCTACCGTTTCGCCGTCTGGCACAGAGTTATTTCCAATAAATTGTCAGCCTACAAAAGAACCAAGATCAACAGTTATGTTAAACGACATGGNATATATTGAGTTCGATAGACCCTTCATCTTTGAAGGGACATAAATTTATTCTCGCAGCTATGAATTACTTCTTCATGTGGGCAGAGGTAGTGTCGTTACGAGAGTTCACAACACACCACGTTCTTCAATTTTTCAAAAGTCAAATTGTCTACCGTTTCGGCGTCCGGCACAGAGTTATTTCCAATAAATTGTCAGCCTACAAAAGCACCAAGATCAACAGTTATGTTAAACGACATGTGATAGATTAGAGATACTCTACAATTTATTACCCCAGAGAGAACAACCTAGCCGAGGCCTTCAATAAAATTTACGTGCAAATTTTGAAGAAAACATTGGACATGAATAATAAAGGATGGCACGATAAGTTTTTAGAAGCTTTTTGGTCCTATCAAACAATGTTCAGAACTCCTACTCATTGTACATCAAATTCTCCTACTCATTGTACAACAATGTTCAAACTTTTTACAAGTTCTCATCTGTCAACTTAAAGTTCTTTTGAAACATATCTTCAAATTCTCTTCTAAATATTTGTTCGATAACTTTATATTGCTCATCATTCATTTAGTTAGCGATTCTCTCAGGGTCACTAGGTAAAATCTTTCGGGGGTAACTGTTAATTGTATTAATAATCTGCCCAAGCATCATAATCTCATTCATTTTTTCTGTATACCATGGAATATGTNTGAATAATAAAGGATGGCACGATAAGTTTTTAGAAGCTTTTTGGTCCTATCAAACAATGTTCAGAACTCCTATTCATTGTACATCATATGTGCTCATGTATGGTTCTGAGGTGGTACTCCCGCTGGAAGGTCAACTACCATCTCTTAGAGTCATCATTACTAATCAGATTATAGTTGAAGACAACGCAAAACTCAGACTTGCAGAATTGGAAAGTGTCGAAGGAAAATCATTATAAGCACAACTAAATCTAGAACTCTTTCAAGCAAAGATGATCTAGGCCCATGATAAACTGGGGTGCTCAAGGACGTTAAATGTCGGTGAACTCGTACTCGTCCTCAGGAGACCTATCCTTGCACCCCACAAGATAGGTGGAAAATTTGAACCAACTTGGGAGGGACCATTTGTCGTGGAGATGATCTATTCAAGAGGACCATACCAATTAATGAATTTTTAGGGTGAAAAGCTCATGCTGTCAGTCAATGGGCGATATTTGAAAAAATATTATACAACTTAATTTCCTGAGGGATAAATTTTTAAAAGTTATAATTGTTCTCAGAATGACTATTTGGTCAGCATTTGTGACTTGGTCCAAAATTTTGTAATAAAATCAATTTTAATAAAATAAAATTTAAATTTTCACTTTTAAATCTTCCATTTAATTTTGAATTTTGATAAATTAAATAAAAGAAAATACTTGTGTCCTTATAATCTTAAAATCCACTTAATAATAATGTGTTATTGCTCTCGTTCGTTTTGAATTTCAGCGCGCTGATGTTTTGTTATTTTTTGCAGAAAAATGTTGAGTCAGAAGTTGATCTTCACCTTTAAAGATGGCTTAAATCTGCACTTGACCAAGAGAAGGCAGCGCAGGGCGGTGTTGTGAATTTTGACTTGGACTACGGTCAAGTCAATGTAGACTACAAAGGCCCCTTGATGAGTATAATCAGTCGTCGAGAAGTAGAAGAACTACAACCACTATTGAGAATTTTTGTTAGAGAGGATTCTACAATGAAAATGAAGAAGTCAGAAATGTTTCCAGATGTGCATGATATGATGTACAGGTTTAGTCACTTGCAATTAATGATTATAACACTCATGGGAGACTTAGTCTGTGCTTCCATAGAAATGGTTCCTGATGCACCAATGAGAAGGATGCAACATAGAAATGCCAACTGTTGCAATCATAGAGCATTGGAGCTACTAGAAAAGAGACGTGCTGATCCAAATTTTTTTATATTCTTAATTTTATATATTTTATATAGTCACAATGATATAAACGCGAGTATATGTATTGCTCAAGTTATATATGACTTTCTGATTAAGCCCCGAATATCGATCCTACGAGGAAGCGAGGAGAGGTGTCCTTAGTCAAATTTCAGTATACTACTATTAGTCCTTAGTTTGGAATTTTGATTAAAATGGTCTTTTATCTAACAACTACTCCTAAATGAAAATGTTAAATGCAAGGATTCTAACTATTCCTAAATGTAAATATTAATTCTAAAGATAACCCTTTTTGGATGAATTGGTTTGGAGAACTTTAAGATGTTAAAAACTACTATTCTTATGTAGTGAATTGGATAATGTAAGGGAATGAAATACATTAAATATTTTATGTTCCAAATAAGAGCAATTTTAATTCTCTGCCCTGATTTAGTGTTATAGAAAATCATTGGCTAATCTTATGTTTAGTCCCTAAATTCGTGGCTAGGCTAGGAGGATACTGCTCCCACTCCAGAGCTCCCACTTCCCTTCCCCTGAAGGCTAACTCTCGCTTTAGTTTTTAGACACTAAGATTGAATTGGGGATCTTTAGTCTGTCACCCTAGAAATCTCCAATTCTACAGCCAACAAAGTATATTTTCCTTTTTATTTGCACTTAATCTCATGAACGAAATACTCCTTCATGGACTTAAATGTGATTCTCACTCCTTTGTAGAACTCATACTCCATTTCCCAAATCATATATTTCACAACAAAATTTAATAATTTAATTTTCCATATTGAAAAGCAAATTAAAAGCGGAGTTAAAAAACCATCACAATTTATAAATAAAACTTCTTCTAGCATGCATCCCAATATCCTAAACATGTATCCTAGTTATTGTGAAAGAAAAGTAAAAGGAAAATAATGGAGTAACCTTCTCATGCCACTATTTTGAAAATAAAAAAAAAAGAAAGAGTAAGAGAAACACATCATAAAGCACGAAGAAAACACAACAAAAAACTTCATTAAATCAAAGAAAATCCACTAGATAAGTGTTTACAAAATCATAAGATAATTAAGAGCACAATACTTATCTTTTTTCCCTTGAAAGAAAGATGAAAATCTCTCCCACAAAGTCTCTAACTGATCCATACAATTCTACAACATTCCCTTACATATTCTCTCAAAATCCCCTCACCAATCTTTCCAAAAAGATAGAAATCTACATTTCTAATTCTATTTTAAGATCTCTAGACATTCTCCACATTTTATCACTCACACACACCATACGCACACTTTTTTCTAACATAAAAGCACTCTATTATAATGTAGGGACGGATTTCCTAAGAGATGCCTCAAGCAACCCTCCAAAAAGCTTCCAAATACATTGAATCTTCTAGAAATTTGCCCAACTCTGGCTCCAAACTGTCCTAGGGGCTATCGGTGCTGTTTTGGGCGCTGTCAATGCCGTTTTTGCGTCATTTTCTGCTCTCTGCCGCTATCGGCTCCGGCTCTTGCGCTGTCGGTTCCCACCTAAGTAGCTCCACCATTTTGCTTAGTTTGGATCCGTTTTAGCTTTGTTTTGCCCCATTTCATCTAGATTGCGTTCCTAATAGATAGACCTACAAAATAAACATTCTAAATACATTCCTTTAAAGTACAATATCACTGAAAATCACGAAATATATGCATTAAAAATATATGAAAATTGAATATTTTTTAGGCTTATCAAAATCCCTCAAACTTAACTGTTACTTGTCCTCAAGTAACCCTTTTACTACATAAAAATATGACTTAGGATAGAGATTAACTTATAAACTTCTATACTTTAGTTTAATAAATAAAATAGTATAATTTAAGAAAAAACTTTAATAGCTTAGATTCAAACTCTAATTTTAAGAATACTTAGCGATCTAATTTAAGATTTCTGAATCTCAATTCATTTCCAGAAGAATTGCAATTTTTAATATCAAGGATATTTAGAACATTCATATGAAAAAGAACTTCATGAAAACATTACTAGTAATGCTACTAATACTCTAATATAAGTTTAGAAAATATAATAAAGTCTTTTCTTTAAGTTGATTCAAGTGAAGTCAATTTTTTATTAAGCATCTCCTCAAGCTTCTCCTCACTCATTTTTCTTTTCTTTTTCTCTTTTTTTTTCTTTTTCTTTTTCTCTCTTTTTTTCTCTTTTTTATTTCAAGTGAAGATTACTATATTTGGATAGCCTTTAATAATTTTGAACTTCACTATCCTCTTCTTAAAGTCAAAACTCCTTACCTTTCTTCACATTATAAATTCATTTTAGTTTATGATTTTTCATAAAGTTTCATTCTTTTCTTTTTACATGAAACTCTAAAATTCTTAATACCTCAAAAATACAATTTCCTTTACTTTTAAATATAAAAATATAATCTTATCCTTTCATACCAAATATCTCTAACTTTTACTTGTCCTCAAGTAACCCTTTTACTACATAAAAATATGACTTAGGATAGAGATTAACTTATAAACTTCTATACTTTAGTTTAATAAATAAAATAGTATAATTTAAGAAAAAACTTTAATAGCTTAGATTCAAACTCTAATTTTAAGAATACTTAGCGATCTAATTTAAGATTTCTGAATCTCAATTCATTTCCAGAAGAATTGCAATTTTTAATATCAAGGATATTTAGAACATTCATATGAAAAAGAACTTCATGAAAACATTACTAGTAATGCTACTAATACTCTAATATAAGTTTAGAAAATATAATAAAGTCTTTTCTTTAAGTTGATTCAAGTGAAGTCAATTTTTTATTAAGCATCTCCTCAAGCTTCTCCTCACTCATTTTTCTTTTCTTTTTCTCTTTTTTTTTCTTTTTCTTTTTCTCTCTTTTTTTCTCTTTTTTATTTCAAGTGAAGATTACTATATTTGGATAGCCTTTAATAATTTTGAACTTCACTATCCTCTTCTTAGAGTCAAAACTCCTTACCTTTCTTCACATTATAAATTCATTTTAGTTTATGATTTTTCATAAAGTTTCATTCTTTTCTTTTTACATGAAACTCTAAAATTCTTAATACCTCAAAAATACAATTTCCTTTACTTTTAAATATAAAAATATAATCTTATCCTTTCATACCAAATATCTCTAACTTTTACTTGTCCTCAAGTAACCCTTTTACTACATAAAAATATGACTTAGGATAGAGATTAACTTATAAACTTCTATACTTTAGTTTAATAAATAAAATAGTATAATTTAAGAAAAACCTTTAATAGCTTAGATTCAAACTCTAGTTTTAAGAATACTTAGCGATCAAATTTAAGATTTCTGAATCTCAATTCATTTCCAGAAGAATTGCAATTTTTAATATCAAGGATATTTAGAACATTCATATGAAAAAGAACTTCATGAAAACATTACTAGTAATGCTACTAATAGTCTAATATAAGTTTAGAAAATATAATAAAGTCTTTTCTTTAAGTTGATTCAAGTGAAGCCAATTTTTTATTAAGCATCTCCTCAAGCTTCTCCTCACTCATTTTTCTTTTCTTTTTCTCTTTTCTTTCCTTTTTCTTTTTCTCTCTTTTTTTCTCTTTTTTATTTCAAGTGAGGATTACTATATTTGGATAGCCTTTAATAATTTTGAACTTCACTATCCTCTTCTTAAAGTCAAAACTCCTTACCTTTCTTCACATTATAAATTCATTTTAGTTTATGATTTTTCATAAAGTTTCATTCTTTTCTTTTTACATGAAACTCTAAAATTCTTAATACCTCAAAAATACAATTTCCTTTACTTTTAAATATAAAAATATAATCTTATCCTTTCATACCAAATATCCTTAACTTTAGAATTAATCTTCGTTATTATAAACGTTTACCTAAATTTACCATAATATTTACAAACATAAATATAGTCATTTAAAGTTAAACTCCAATATCCAAGGTCATGCTAGATTAATTTTAAAAATATAGTTAATTGAGGACAAATAAAATTTACTTTACTTCTTTTTAAAAGAAAATTTTTTTTCCCCCAAACTTGCTTTTTTAAATATTTTACACTTAATTCCATAAAATGTAGTAGGAACAAAAAGTAAAATTTGAATCTAGTGACTACTACATCATTCTATCAAATTTATATATATTCATAATCAAGATAGAATGACTGCAGGAGAAAGTAAATCTAGCCTAAAACATGCTTGCAATAATATTAAATTAAAAGAAAGTATATTATCTTTAAAATCTATTTTTCTTCCTACCCCTAAACTTTATTTTTAACATGTTTAACATTTAGTGCAGAAAATATAAGTAGGAAGAAAAGCAGTTTAGAAATTTTATCTACCACAAATGTCTATAAAAAATATCTACAGTTATTTATCCAGATAGAAAACAAGTAGTAGAAAGAAAATCTAAACTAAACATGTCAGACTGCAATTAACCAAAACAAAAGTCTAACTAGCATAACATGTATCAACATTGGAATATAAAAATATTCTTCAAGTCTTATAAAATTGTAACACAAACACAAACAAACAAACAATATAAATGAGGTCAATTCTTCCTCCATCTCATTGCATCTTACTAACTTACTTCCAATTTCTAACAGAATCACTACACAGATATATTGGGTACTTATAAATGATTTTATAGATTATAATCCCAAAGATAATATTATCCTTGATATATTGGTTCTCGAGCACCAACCATAGGTATCACCTTATCCCAATAATTAAACACCTATAACAGTTATAAGGATAGTGTATTATCATCCACATGTTACTCATCAAATAGGTTTGCGACTCCTATCAAATGAAAACAAAGTCATAGAAAGGAAGTAACAAAATTGAGATGGAACCGTCATTGTTAGAATTCATGATGTCTCTTATAAAACTCAAGTCTAGGTGAGACCCAAGTTGTAGTGGACTCATCATTCCAACTACTACAATAGAACATACAAGTCTAACCATAATAAGAAGTTAAGAAATCACATCCCTCATGACACACGAAAAGAAAATTAAACCACTAACAATCCAAACATCTACCAATCATCAATCAAACTGATCAATCCTCACTAAATAAAACACAATACAACAGTAACAATCATAACTCTCAAGAACACTAAATTAAAATACACTGATAACTATGGGTTGCCTCCCATAAAGAGCTTTGTTTAACATCGCTAGCCTGATAAATGATTCCACCTGAATCAAAATTCCAATTAAGTAATTCTTGATCAATTGCCCAATCTTTTCCAGATCCGGGGATTCCTACAAAGTCCTCAAATTTAAAATTTTCTTTCAGCTCTTCTCTTTTCAGATTGATTCATATCCTTGTTCCTCATATTTCCTTCTAGATCCAATATTCTTCTAGTAATTTTTTCAATTTTCATATTAATATCATCATTGAAATTTATAAGAAATGGATCTTTTTATGATACTTCTTGATCTCCCAAATTTTGGATCGGATTCTCTCTAGATAATTTAGATTCTGGATCAAATTCTTCTAGGTTACTCTTGTCTTCAAGTTATCTTCTAATTATTTAAGAATTTCTTCCATTGGTCTTTCAATATCCTTATCCTCATCTGTCAACTTAAAGTTCTTTTGAAACATATCTTCAAATTCTCTTCTAAATATTTGTTCGATAACTTTATATTGCTCATCATTCATTTAGTTAGCGATTCTCTCAGGGTCACTAGGTAAAATCTTTCGGGGGTAACTGTTAATTGTATTAATAATCTGCCCAAGCATCATAATCTCATTCATTTTTTCTATATACCATGGAATATGTCATTCAATGACATTGAATAACTCTTTCATAGGAGATATTTTACTGATTTCATCATTCAATTCAGGTTCATCTTGTGATTGAGTTGACTATAAAGATATAAAGACTGGTGGTGTAGATGAATTCCCTAAATAGGTAGGCTTTAAAATTGTATAGGTTATATTCATTTTAAGTTCATGAGATTTTTCAACAAATGGAATTAAAAGTTTAATATTTTTTGTAACGTCCATCATTTCACACCTCTCCTGAACATACATACAGTCTTCTTTAAAAAACAATTTAGACTCATCATGAAAGTCCATTTTGATCTCATCTGTTAACTTTCTCTCAAATTTTTTTTTGGAAATGGTCTTTATTTAGATAATCAATTTCATCCATCCAAAAACAATCATTATATTTTCTCTTTGTTGGATACTTCATAGCATTTAAAACATTAAAAGTGACTTCTTGGTCATTAATATTCGTAGTCAACTTTCCTTTTTGCACATCTATCATAACTTATCTAATAACAAGAAAAGGTCTCCCCAAAATAATGGGATATTTTTTATCTTTCTCCATATCTAACACAATAAAGTCCATAGGAAAGATAAATTTATCCACTTTAACAAGCAAGTCCTCTATAACCCCTTTTGGATAAATGATAGATCGATCAGCTAATTGAAGGGTTATAGTAGTGGGAGAAATATCAGCTAAATCTAACCTTTTAGATATAGATACAAGCATCACATTAATGCTCAATCCTAAATCACATAAAGTTTTTCCACATAATCTTTCTCCAAATACACAAGGAATTGTTAAGCTAGAAGGATCTTTAAGTTTCTTAGAAAGCTTTTTCTGAAATATAGTGTTACACTCCTCACTTAATGCAACTGTCTCGTAATCCCCAAATTTCCTTTTCTTATTTAATATCTCCTTCATAAACTTTGCATAACTTGACATTTGTTTCAAAGCTCAGCCAAAGGGATATTTATTGTTAACTTTTTAAATACGTCCATGAACTTTGAAAATTTTTTATCCAACTCATGTTGTCTAAGTCTTTGAGGAAATGGAGGTGGTGGTCTTTCTAAATTGAATTTAATTGGAGATATTATTTTTTTTAGATCCTTAGAAACATGTTCTTCGGGTCGTTTATTTTTCTTTGTTTCTCTCATAAGTCCTTTCTCTTTTCTGACCACATCCTCTATCTCTCTTCCACTTCTTAATTGGACAACTTCTATTTGTTCATTATTGTTCTCTTTAAGGTTGATCTCAGTGTTACTAGGAATTGTTCCTTTAGGTCTATTGCTAAGTGAATTAGCAATTAGTCCAAGTTGATTCTTTATGTTTCTAATTGCAGCATTTTGACTTTACAGNTTAGTGCATGGGTTCAAGTGGGTGCAAATGACCAAAACTTGGGTTTGGGCTAGATTATCCATGTCAATTGGCCCAATTGATTGTTACATTTGGTGTAGATGATCATAGGGAACAACTTTGGTGAAGGATGGAAGTGGTTTTGAGTTCAATTTGTAGGTCAATTTGAGGGAATTTTGAACTTTAATAAATTTGGTCATGTTGGGCTAGGCTTTGGTCTAGCTTGGGTTAGCCTTGGGCTAAGTCCAAATTGATTATTTTAAATGGTCAATAGGGACCTCATGAAGACTTTTCAACATAAAATGAATGCCAATTGGGAGGTTAAGGTAATCAATTGGGTGAAATTTGAGTTTTCAACATGAATTGAATGCCAATTTGGAGGTTAAGGCAATCAATTGGGTGAAATTTGTGGACTTAGGCAATTGGGGCTAAGTTTGGGAATTTTGGATTTAGGCCAAAATCAAATGGATTTGAGGCTTCACCAATGCAAATGGGGCTAAATTTGGGAATTTTGGATTTAGGCCAAAATCAAATGGATTTGAAACTTCACCAAGGANTTAGCAACCGTAGGTTACCTCCTCCGAGGGATTCCCGATCATCTGATAGAGATGTCTTAATTTAGTTGAAGTAGTGGTTTTGTGTGATGTTTGTGATTAAATTTTTGAGTTTTTTATATTTTGAATGTTATGGCGGTGAATTTTATCTTGGTTGATTTTAATTTTGGTTTTGGTTATGGTTATGTGGCTTTCCTGATGGTTTTAGTTTTCATGCAGGGTGACATCTTTGTTTAGCATGCAAATTTGCAGGTATAAAAGTACAGTATGAAAGTACGAGAAGAAGAACGCTGAAAAACTGTAAAAGTGTACGTGGCGATTCTCGTTCCACCACCTGAAACTTAAAATGCATGTTAAGGCAGTTTATGAAGAGCAGGAAAGTACGTTCCACCACCTGAAACTTAAAATGCATGTTAAGGAAATTTATGAAGAGCAGAAAAGGTAAGTTCTGGTGGTTTTCCTAACCCTATGTCATATTTTGGAGTCCTTAAAAGTTTAATTAAGGATGATTTCATTAAGCAAAGAATATTAAGTTTAATAGGCATCTGAGGTATCCAACAAGTTAGGAGGGGATGCATTAAGCGAAAAATATTAAGTTTAATAGGCCTCTGAGGTATCCAACAAGCTAAGAGGGGGAAGTAGGTCCATGCCTCCCTCTCACCAACTGGTGAAAAGCCTCGAGTCCATTTGAACTTATTATGTGGCTTAATGGTTCATCCTCTTAATACTTCTAATGCTTAGTGAACATTGATGTCTCAATTATCCCTAAGAAGGAGGTAATTGTCACTTGTGATTTAATTTGAAAATTATGTGGGTGAAGACCCTTAAAGAGGCAAGCTAGTGTAATTTGAACACTTAGCCAAATTTTAATCCTAATTGGGCTTAGCGGTGTTTCAAGGATGTTTGATTTAATTATGTTTCTTTCTCTAATCCTTGTTTAATCAATTTTTTATTTAGCCTAAATCACCACTAAGCCCTTAAGGCCTAGGTGAGTGTCTTAATTAATTTTGAAAAGGGTTAGGCTTTAAGTGGTCATAATTCATGATTTGAATTTTATTTTAAAATCAAGATAGGGGTATTAAATTGATTAATTATTGGCTTCCAAAGTCAT
>JXCR01126355.1:0-14223 GCA_002079205.1 Phalaenopsis hybrid cultivar | reverse complement strand
ACATTAATTGGGGCCAATTGACTAGGCTATGGGTTCAATTTGGTGAGATTATGTCATATGGTCAAAATTGGGGTTTTGACCCAAATCAAAATTGGGCTCAAATCATGGGCCAATTGAGCTTGGAATTGGTTTAGTTTGGTCATATAAAAAAGTGAATTTGAGTTTAGGATTGGAATTGGGATCAATTGAGATCAAATTGATGGACATTTGAGTTGGATTTGGGAAAATTTGGGTCTTTAAAGGCAAATTTGGGGATTTTTTTGTTAAAGATGGTCAAATTGGACAAATTGGGTCATGTGGTAGTTGAGAGAAATAAAATTGGAAATATTTGGGATTTTTTTGGATTTTTTGGGATTTTTTGGAATTTTTGGGATTTTGGATTATGGAGGTGTATTTTGGTAATTTGGCCAATTTTGGTATTTTTTGGTAGTTTGGGTACTTTCATGGTGTTTGAAATGATTTTTGAACAATTTTGGGTATTTTGGGTAGATTTGGAGATTTTGGCCAAATTTGGGGTCCCAAGGGTATCTAAGTAATTTGGGGGAATTTAGGGGCAAAAGGGTAGGTTGGGTATCTTGGTAGAGTTGGAGTGCCAACCACCATCAATAAGCCATGGACCAATGGAAACCCCATTTTGGGTCCTCTACATAGTGGTCTTAGCCAAACCATAACCCTAGGGCTAGTAGGTTTAGGGGACCATCTACATGAGTATCCCAAAAAGATCAAGGGACCTAGGCTAGAAATTTGAGTTTAGGGTTGTGAGTGATTGTGAGTGTAGTGAGTGTAGTGAGTGTAGTGAGTGTAGTGAGTGCCTTAGCTCCAGAACAACACCCAGGGTCAACCCTAAGGTCCAGCAGTCCTAAGGATGGCTCATCTTGAGTTTCCTCTATGGTGACCCCACCTACTAAGTATTTATAGGTTGAGACCAACATGTGGAACTTCAAGTTGAGTAGAGAAGAAGGTAAAATTTCTAATGGTGAGGGTTCCATGTCTAATTTTCTAAGAATAGTCAACCGGAAAAGTCCTATGGCTAGACCTTAGGCTACTAAAGAGGAAAACTAAACCTCAACAAAAAATGAGGTCAACATGAATGTTAAGGTTTTTCAACCACATGACGGAACCGTGCAAAAATAATGAGGCTAAATATGAAGCTTTGATTACCACTTTGGAGTTGGCAATATCGATGGACATAACAGACATTGCCATCTATGGCAACTCATAACTCGTAATCCAGCAAGTTGCTGAACAATACAAGATTATGAAGCTGAGGTTAGTAGAATACCACCAATACACAGTGAAATTATTAGAAAAAATCCCGTGTGACACTGTATAGGATTCCTCGGGGAGATAATGCCCATGACGACACTTTAGCCAAACTTGCTAAGGAATTTGCTTCTCCGCCGAAGGATTCTATTGATATTACAGTGCAAGGATGTCAAATTTTGTCAAAGATTGACCTCGACAGTCTGCCGAAATTTTTGAAAAGAAGAAGAGATAATAGCTACGGTAGCAGACAATATTAAAGATTAATGCAATTCACTAATAGAATATTTGCAAACAGGATGACTATCAGATGACAAGTCAGAAGCATGTTGTATCACGAGAAGAGCTATGTCATATGTTTTTGTAGGTAATTTCCCCTACAAAAGGTCATTAAATCAGATGTGGTTGTGATGCCTGAGTAGAGCTAAAGCAAAGGATATAGTCAAAGAAGTACACAATGGATTGTGTGGTGCTCACCATTCAGAGCCAAAGATGAAGATGAAAATTAAAAGACTCGGATATTATTGGCCAACAGTGTTGATAGATTGCATGAATACAACCAGAAAGTGTCACTTGTGTCAAGGGCATGGCGTAGTCTTGCACCAACCTCTTAATGTGCTACACCTGACCGTTGTCTCGTGGCCATTTGAGTTTTGGGGCATCGATATATTGAGTTCGATAGACCCTTCATCTTTGAAGGGACATAAATTTATTCTCGCAGCTATGAATTACTTCTTCATGTGGGCAGAGGTAGTGTCGTTACGAGAGTTCACAACACACCACGTTCTTCAATTTTTCAAAAGTCAAATTGTCTACCGTTTCGGCGTCCGGCACAGAGTTATTTCCAATAAATTGTCAGCCTACAAAAGCACCAAGATCAACAGTTATGTTAAACGACATGTGATAGATTAGAGATACTCTACAATTTATTACCCCAGAGAGAACAACCTAGCCGAGGCCTTCAATAAAATTTACGTGCAAATTTTGAAGAAAACATTGGACATGAATAATAAAGGATGGCACGATAAGTTTTTAGAAGCTTTTTGGTCCTATCAAACAATGTTCAGAACTCCTACTCATTGTACATCAAATTCTCCTACTCATTGTACAACAATGTTCAAACTTTTTACAAGTTCTCATCTGTCAACTTAAAGTTCTTTTGAAACATATCTTCAAATTCTCTTCTAAATATTTGTTCGATAACTTTATATTGCTCATCATTCATTTAGTTAGCGATTCTCTCAGGGTCACTAGGTAAAATCTTTCGGGGGTAACTGTTAATTGTATTAATAATCTGCCCAAGCATCATAATCTCATTCATTTTTTCTGTATACCATGGAATATGTCATTCAGTGACATTGAATAACTCTTTCATAGGAGATCTTTTACTGATTTCATCATTCAATTCAGGTTCATCTTGTGATTGAGTTGACTATAAAGATATAAAGACTGGTGGTGTAGATGAATTCCCTAAATAGGTAGGCTTTAAAATTGTATAGGTTATATTCATTTTAAGTTCATGAGATTTTTCAACAAATGGAATTAAAAGTTTAATATTTTTTGTAACGTCCATCATTTCACACCTCTCCTGAACATACATACAGTCTTCTTTAAAAAACAATTTAGACTCATCATGAAAGTCCATTTTGATCTCATCTGTTAACTTTCTCTCAAATTTTTTTTTGGAAATGGTCTTTATTTAGATAATCAATTTCATCCATCCAAAAACAATCATTATATTTTCTCTTTGTTGGATACTTCATAGCCTTTAAAACATTAAAAGTGACTTCTTGGTCATTAATATTTGTAGTCAACTTTCCTTTTTGCACATCTATCATAGCTTATCTAATAACAAGAAAAGGTCTCCCCAAAATAATGGGATATTCTTTATCCTTCTCCATATCTAACACAATAAAGTCCATAGGAAAGATAAATTTATCCACTTTAACAAGCAAGTCCTCTATAACCCCTTTTGGATAAATGATAGATCGATCAGCTAATTGAAGGGTTATAGTAGTGGGAGAAATATCAGCTAAATCTAACCTTTTAGAAATAGATACAGGCATCACATTAATGCTCAATCCTAAATCACATAAAGTTTTTCCACATAATCTTTCTCCAAATACACAAGGAATTGTTAAGCTAGAAGGATCTTTAAATTTCTTAGAAAGCTTTTTCTGAAATATAGTGTTACACTCCTCACTTAATGCAACTGTCTCGTAATCCCGAAATTTCCTTTTCTTATTTATTATCTCCTTCATAAACTTTGCATAACTTGACATTTGTTTCAAAGCTTCAGCCAAAGGGATATTTATCGTTAACTTCTTAAGTATGTCCATGAACTTTGAAAATTGTTTATCCAACTCATGTTGTCTAAGTCTTTGAGGAAATGGAGGTGGTGGTCTTTCTAAATTGAATTTAATTGGAGATATTATTTTTTCTAGATCCTTAGAAACATGTTCTTCGGGTCGTTTATTTTTCTTTGTTTCTCTCACAAGTCCTTTCTCTTTTCTGACCACATCCTCTATCTCTCTTCCACTTCTTAATTGGACAGCTTCTATTTGTTCATTATTGTTCTCTTTAGGGTTGATCTTAGTGTTACTAGGAATTGTTCCTTTAGGTATATTGCTAAGTGAATTAGCAATTAGTCCAAGTTGATTCTTTATGTTTCTAATTGCAGGATTTTGACTTTACATTTGGTTTCCCATTTGCAATACCACTTCTTCTATAGACATCTTCTTATCCTCAAAAGGTTGATCATTGTTAGAGTATGGTGGATATGAAGGTCTATAGTTTGTGTTCCCTTGATTATTCTAACTTCCATTAGGATTTGCATGATTATTTTCTCATTGTTGCTTTCCACTCCAAGTAGTGTGATTACAATTAAAATTAGGATGGTTCTTCCAACTTGGGTTGTAAAAGTTAGAATACATGTTGTTTATGGTATTTAAAGTCTCATATGATAAGTTAGAATCAATCATATGCCCTAATAAACTTTCCTCACTTACTGGAGTAAATTGAGGCCGGTTCATCCCAAATTGGTCCAACTTACTTGATTTTCAACAACCTAAGATGCAAGGATTGCAATCGCATCTGTATCATGAACACTGTCTACATTTTTATTATTTGCCCTTGTAGATGGCCATTGAAATTCATTTGTAGTCATTTCTTCAATTAACGGATATGCTTCATTAAATGGTTTTGACATTAATGATCCACCAGCAGCAGTGTCAATTATAAACCTAAGGGATTCTGCTAACCCATTGTAAAAAGTTTGAATGATTAACCAATTGGGCATAGCATGGTGTGGACACTTTCTTAGGAGTTCCTTAAATCTTTCCCAAGTTTCATATATTGATTCCCCTTAATACTAAAAAAATGAGATAATATCATTTCTAAGTTTAGTAGTCCTTGAAGGTGAAAAATACTTAGTTAAAAATTTCTGAGTTAACTCCTCCCATTTTATAATAGAGCCAGGTGCTACTGTGTATAATCACATTGTAGCCTTATCCCTTAGTGAGAAAGGAAAAACCCTTATTCTAACATCATTGTCTGACATGCCATTATAATGAAATGTAACACAAAGTTCTAGAAAATTGGATCAATGTAAATAGGGATCCTCCAAAGGAGTTCCCCCAAACTTGTTGTTCTGCGCCAGTCGAATAATATCAGTATTTATTTCAAATGAGTCAGATTATACGACAGGGGTTTGTATACATGAGTGAATTTTATCTGTCGTAGGATTTATATAATCCCTTAAAGATTTATGATGATACTAAACAAGATCCAATCTGCATCAAAATAAGCCTCCATTCAGAGTCCGCAGCATACCAAGCCTGAGATGAAGGTTTCGTCAGGAGAGCCATCGTCTTCAAGGACAAAAACGTTACTACAAAGATGACAACACGGGGGTCAGGATAGGGGCCACCTTTACCAGATTAGTGGTCTCGGATTTGGGGAAGAAAATCCTCGAACCCTTGACTTTGTATGATTATCTTTTTGTCCATCTAGGGTCTTATTAATATAATGATTGTTATTTTAGCTACGTTTTAACTATTTCTAGTGATAACGTAACTAATTATGACCAATCTAGCTTCGACCTTGATCCCCAAAATGATCCTCAAATCATACTTGAGTCTGATGAATTCGTTTACAATGGCACCGATAACTAGGAGCCAATTCTCGAGCATCATGGTACACCTCTTACCATCAACTTAGATCTTTCCAAAAAAGAGGAAGAGACATCGGAGAATTCAATAAAGATATCTCAAGAGAAAGAAATATAGAAGTTAACTTAAGGAGTGGAAAAGTGTTACCACCAAGAACAGCTCCAACAGATAAAGGAAAGCAGATAATGATCCAGAAGAGATACCCCCACCTCCGCCAGTGGAAGAACCACATAATCAAGATAAAATTGGAGGATCCTACAAAGTAGACTACAACGTGCTAGCTCATCTTAAAGGAGCGGAAAAGTGTTACCACAAAGAACAGCTCCAATAGACAAAGGAAAACAGATAATGACCCGAGAAGAGATACCCTCACCTCCACCAGTGGAAGAACCACATAATCAAGATAAAATTGAAGGATCATACAAAGTAGACTACAACATGCTACTCATCTTAGGAAGTTATCGGCTCGATTAAGCATCTACGACGCTTTGATCCTGCCAAAGGAGATCAGAGAGTCTCTGGTTACAGCTTTTCTTGACCCAGAAATTTGCTTAGCTCAGTTGGCTAGCACATCCTCATATGAAGTTTGTTCATTGAAAGAACAACCTAGGGTAACCTTCACAGATGAAGACTTGCTGCTCGGTACCGCCGACCACAACCGTCCACTTTACATCTCCATCAACATCGACAGATTTGTGTTGTCCAGAGTTTTAGTAGATCCTGGAGCCTCTCTTAACTTGATGAGCCTACAGACAATGACCGATTTGGATATTGAAGCCGAAGAGCTTACATCCGATAAAATGATGTTAAGAGGATTCAACCAAAAGGGAGAAAGAGCCCTCAGATCAATTACATTACTTATGAAGGCTGGAGAACTCGTGACAACCGCTAAATTTCATATCATCGATGTCGAGACCTCTTTTAATGCTCTATTGGGACGACCATGGATTCATGAGCACAATATGGTTCCATCATCTCTACATCAGTGCATCAATACCCCAAAGATGGTCAAGAAAATTGCATCAAAGGAGACCTACAACCATTTTCCGTCCATGAAGTTGGTATCCATGAAGATGCTACCTATTATGCGCCTCCAAAGAGGACTGTCTTCTCTCGTCAAGTTATCACAAACAAAGATGAATATTAAGAAGAATTACAAAGAGGAGGCCATTCAACTCTGCTTCAGCGATCTTTCAGCACTCCCTTACAATGAGTTGGTGAAAGTTCTTTTAGTTCGAGTACTCGAGTTCAAGGCCGAGGACGTGGACAAGGAAGGATCAACTTAATCATTGAACGTACTAAGCCAACCATCAATATTGGTGATGAAGATAGTTCTGAAGATGGGATAATGATGACAAAATGGAAGGAACCTCTGTACGAGATATCCCTAGAAGATACAAAAAAGAATGAATATGAAACAACGTATGATCGGATAAACCACTGGTGAATGCTATGACCCATACTCCGACTCTCACTCAAAAGGTCGAGAGTTTAGAGAACAAGGAAGTCCGTAGTGTTGGTTCAAAGCCAATCAAATTTCACCATGCTTCTACCTCTACTGAGCTTGAAAAACATGTAAATTTGGATGATGATCCTAATAAATTAATGGAATTACCTTTTGATTACTTCTCGCCTTGTGTTCAAAAGTTAATTCAACAGGGACACTTACCAAAACAAATACCAAAAGATAAATTTCAACTTTTTAAAATATTATGGAATGTTAAAAGTCGAACTCTAAATTCAAAAGAGGGTCTCGAATTTGGTACAGTTGGACCAGTCGATGA
This sequence comes from Phalaenopsis hybrid cultivar, assembly GCA_002079205.1. Lineage (NCBI taxonomy): Eukaryota > Viridiplantae > Streptophyta > Magnoliopsida > Asparagales > Orchidaceae > Phalaenopsis > Phalaenopsis hybrid cultivar. Next base: position 7,007 of record JXCR01126355.1, on the reverse strand, counting down.
TTCTGAATTTTGCATGATTGTTACTGGTGAGTCAGAAGAGGATTGCCTTGATGTAGAGGATGACTCTAATGATCAACCAATAGAAGATGCTCCCCAAAAATTTGAGGAGGAAATTAAATCTATTGTTGATGAATTGAAAGAGATTAACCTCGGGACTGAAGAACAACTCCGACCTACATTTATAATTTCTCTACTCAATGATGAAGAACCTGCATAATTGATCAAATTATTAACAAAATTCAAAGATTGCTTCGCATGGAGCTACGATGAAATGTCAGGACTGTCCGCAGAAGTTGCAGTCCATAAACTCGGGGTGGACAAGAATATAACCCCAGTAAAACAAGCTCCCAGGAGATGCGTATCGAAATAGAATAACAATTCATCGCCGAGGTGAAGAAATTAATAGATGCCAACTTTATGAAAGAAGAGCAATACCCCATATGGTTAGCTAACATTGTACCTGTTAAGAAGAAAAATGGACAGATCCGTGTTTGTGTTGACTTCAGAGATTTGAACAAGGCATGTCCAAAAGACGAATCTTCACTACCCATACCAGAGATGATGGTGGATATCGCTTCAACACATGAAATTTTCACCTTCATGGACGGATCGTCGGGATGCAACCAAATCAAGATGGCTCCCGAAGATGCAGCACTTACAACCTTCAGAGCACCGATTGGAATTTTTTGCTGCATAGTGATGTTGTTTGGCCTAAAGAATGCCGGAGCAACATATCAGCGCGCAATGACGAAGATTTTTGATGACCTCGTTCACAACCAAGTAGAATGCTACGTGGATGATTTGTTCATCAAAAGTAAACAAAAAATAGACCATTTGTACGATTTGAGGATCTTGTTTGAACGATTATGACGATATGACCTTAAAATGAATCCCTTAAAGTGCGCCTTTGGCGTTATCTTCGAGAAATTTTTGGGATTCGTTGTCCGTCATCGGGGAATCGAGATCGACCTGGATAAGATTAAAGCTATCTTGGAAATGCCTCTTCCTAAAACCTTGAAACAACTACGTAACTTCCAGGGAAAGTTAGCATATCTGAGATGCTTTATTTCTAATCTCTCAAGTAGGTGTGAGCCTTTCTCGACATTAACTAAATAGGACGCCAAATTTATTTTGGAAGAGAAATGCCAGTGGGCCTTTAAGGATGTTAAACAATATTTAATGACACCTCCTATCTTGGTAGCCCCTATTCCAGGGAAACCTTTGATACTTTATACCGCGGCCTTAGATGACTCTCTTGGAGCCCTCTTAGCCCAAGTCAATGATGAGGGTAAAGAAAATGCACTGTACTACTTGAGTCGTCGCCTAATACCAACGGAGATAAGGTATCCACCTATTAAGAAGCATTGTCTGACATTGATTTTTGCTGCTCAAAAGCTTAGACATTACATTCTTTCTCATAAGATTACCCTAATCTCAAAAAGATAATCCATTCTAATGTCTGATGACCCGACCAACACTCTCTGGACATTTACCAAGATGGTTAATGATCTTATTACAATTTCATATAACTTTTGTTCCCCTCCGTGCGATCAAGGGAAAGATACTAGCAGACTTTCTCGCTGCACACCCACTGCCAGCTGGGTCCTCTCTCAACGACGAGTTACCAAATGAGCAAATACTACAAATTGAAATCTCCAGTGCGCAACGCTGGGAGATGTACTTTGATGGTGCTTCATCAGCCAGAAAAGACAAAGGATCAGACACAGTTATACCAGGAAAAGCAGGGATCGGTTTGATCTTTATTACACCAGATAAGGGTATGTTGAGGTTCTCATACCACCTGACAGAGCCATGCACTAACAATGAAGCAGAATATGAAGCTTTAATCACCAGATTGGTAATGGCAATCTCAATGGATATAATAAACGTTGTCATCTATGGCGACTCCCAACTCGTCATCCAGCAAGTCGCCGGACAATAAAGAATTTTGAAGCTAAGATTAGCAGAATACCATCAGTACATGATGAAGCTCATGGAGCAAATTCCTGATGTAACTTTCTACCGGATTCCTAGGAGAGATAATGCCCATGCCGACGCTCTAGCAAAACTTGCTGAAGAAATGGCATGTCCCCCGGAGGATTCTATTGAAATCACAGTGCAAGGAAAACAAGTTTTGTCTCAGATCCATCTCAAAACTCTACACAAGCTCCAGAAAAGAAGAAGCAATAAATACAGTTGCAGACATCAATGAAGATTGGCGCAAGCCATTAATAGAATATTTACATACTGGAAAGCTACCAGAAGACAAGTCTGAGGCACACCACATCACAAAAAGGGTCATGTCTTACGCCTTAATGGGAAATGTTCTCTACAGAAGATCATTCGTCCAGATGTGGCTACGGTGTTTGAGCAGAGCCGAAGCTCGAAATATTTTCAAAGAGGTACATGCCGAATTGTGTGGCGCTCACCAAACAGGGCTAAAAATGAAAATGAAGATCAAAAGACTCATGTATTATTGGCTAGCAATGATGTCTGACTGCATGAATACAGCCATAAAATGTCACAAATGTCAAGTTCATTGAGTGGTCTTACAACAGCCTCCGAATGTGCTACACCCAACTATTGCCTCACGGCCATTCGAGTGTTGGGGCACTGACATAATAGGTCTGATAGATCCTCAATCTTCTAAAGGACATAGGTTTATACTTGTTGCTACATATTATTTCTCCAAATGGGTAGAGGCAGTACTGTTACATGAGGTTACGACACAACACGTCCTTCAATTTTTCAAAAGTCAAATTGTCTACCATTTTGGAGTACCGCGAAGAATAATTTCTGATAATGGGATAACTTTCAGAAGCACAAAGATCAACAATTTCGTCAAAAGACATGGGATAGATTGGAGATACTCTACGATTTACTATCCCAGAGCAAAGGGTCTGGCCGAAGCCTTCAACAAAATATTGGTACAGATTTGAAAAAAAACACTGGATGAAAACAAAAGAGATTGGCACAACAAACTATTAGAGGCCTTGTGGGCCTACCAGACAACTTTTAGGACTCCCACTCACTATAAACTCTATATGCTCGTGTACGGGTTCGAGGTCATGCTACCGGTAGAAATCCAGCACCATCTCTTATAGTTGCTATTGCCAACCAACTCACAATAGGAGAAAGTGCAAAACTCAGACTTAAAAAATTAGAAAATCTTGAAGGAAAACTACTAAAAGCACAACAACATTTGAGCTTTACCAAGTGAAGATGGTACAAGCCCATGACAAATTGGTCTACCCAAGGACATTCAAAGTTGGTGAGCTCGTACTTGTGATCAAAAGACCTATTCTTGCACGCCGCTAAATAGGTGAAATTTTGAGCTAACTTGGCAGGGACCATTTTTCGTTGAAAAGGTATACACAGGAGGAGCCTACCAGTTAGTGGACTTCCAAGGTAAAAGACCCATGTTACCAATAAATGGACGATATCTAAAAACCTATTACACAACCAGATGCCACTTGCCTTTGCTTGCTTTTAAACTTTGAAACATTCATTATTTTGGGGTTATTTATGTGGTTAAATGTCTATGATCGGGTTCAAATTTTGTAATTAACCTCAATATAATGAAAATTTTGAGAAAAAAATTTAAACTTCAAATTTCCTCCATTTCACTTTAAAATTTAACAAAATTCATATATAAGTAAGCAATTCATTTCACTTAAATAAGCTAAAATTCACTTCCATAAATACTTTGTTTTGTTCTTGTTCATGCCAAGTTTCAGCCCATTGAAGTTTTTCCTGTCGTATGTAGAAACATGTCAGGACAGAGGCTGATCTTTGCTTTCAAGGATGGCTGGAGCCTGACACTAAATGAGGAGATAGCATCGCAGGGCGGTACCATAGACTTCAACATAGGCTTTAACCAAGTTGACATGGACTACGAAGGTCCTCTCATGAATGTAGTCAGCTACAAGGAAAAAGAGGGATTACCTTCACTGCTGAGGGTGACCGCCAAAGATAATGCATCACACAAAGGCAAGAACGTGATAATAGAGCAAGATCCAATGGAAGGGCCCAGCCGTCTGCCCTCCATGATAGCTACACCGGCTGGAGGCTTAGTAGCCGCCAATATCAAACGTCTGCCTGGTGCTTCGCTTCGCAAGACGCAACGCAGGAATATCAATTGCAAGAAGCAGAGGGATTTTTTACGAGAAGAACGCAGACATCAGAGAGAGACAAACAACTTACTCACCCCTATTCCTGAGGGGCATATTTATGATCCATACATGAAAGAAACTTCTGTCAGCCTACCCACCACAGATGAAGAACCGGGGTTCGTTACAAAGCCAGAGACACCTTCAGCTTCAGATGTTTTATGTAAGGATTGCCCGACGTGCAATGCTGAAACACCTGCAGAGACATCAGCCACAGAGGCATTTGTAGAATGCCCGGATTGCAATGTTCTACATTTACAATGCTTCAGTACAGTGGAAGAGTATATCTTCAGCACCGATGGGTCTCAGACTTCGAATTTTATGATGGATGAGCCATACGTCCCACTGGGGACAGATCAGTATATACCATGGAGCCCAGGGTCGTACATCCCGCTAAATGCCGAGTCTCGCGTACTAGTTCAGCCAGTGCCAGTTTGAGTTCCTGCCAATATTCAGAGGGACGAACGCCCGCGACAGCTACTGATTTCTAGTATGATGGAGTACTACAAAATAAAAAAAAGTAAATAAAAGAGAATTTAAATTTTACAAAGAACTCCAAGGAAGAATCGTCAACATACTGAAAGTTTTGGAGCTGTATACCAGGGTTTTCTCCGAGAGTGACGAAAGAAGCATTCTCGACTACATCTTTGATTTGAGGGATAGTGGTCAAACATGCCTTCACATGGAAAAAACATACTCTGAGCCAAAGAAATGGATAAGAGGAAAAGGGAGAATCACCATTCAGTGCGGTTGCTGTTATAATTTTACAAACGACAGACAGGGAAATCCGCCAGGAATCCTTAGACATGACCAGGTAGATCCACTGCCTCCTATAATAAAGTGGATGATCAAGAGGATGGTTAGATGGAACATACTGCCAGCTACCTGCATCCCAAATAGCTGCATCATAAACATATATGATGAGGGAGACTACATACCTCCTCACATTGATCATCATGATTTTGTAACACCCTTCTACACGGTCTCATTTCTAAACAAGAGCAATATATTATTTGGGAAAGAGATTGACATTGTCAGCCCTCGCGAGTTCAGAGGAACTGTAGAGATTACGCTGTTAGTTGGTTCAATTTTGGTTCTGAAGGGAAATGGGGAAGATGTCGTCAAACATTGCATTCCAGAGGTACGACACCGTAGGGTGTCAGTGACCTTCCGTAGGATGGATGACAACAAAATACCATATCGATTTCAGCCAGACCCAGAACTGGAAGAGCTACTGCCGTATGAGCTATGAGAGGGTTGTACCTCTAAGTACATGTGAAGGGAACTCTTTTCCTAGAGCATGACTTAGAAGGTCTGCTCGATCAGGAGCTCGTCATACCTGATACAGAAGGTCAGAGGGTTCACTTTCCTTTTTTATAGCAACAAACATATGTATCTAATATATTCAGCCTACAATGTATTCATGGCATGAGATGATCTGAATGTACTTCAACATGGACTACATAATGTACCTTTTTAGGCATTAGCCTATGTTTGATCTGTGAAAACTTTATTGAAGCAGATTAATGGAAATTTCTCTCAAAAATGTGCCTTTTTGTCAGTTGCCTTTTTGTGCGAGGGATGGAAGCCACGAACCACGCGTTGGTTCAGAATTTCAAGGAAAGAAGAACGAAACAACAAACCTTTAACAATAAATAAATTTAAATAATTTTTTTTAAAAAAAATCAACCAATTAAAGTTAAAATTTTAAAGACATATTTTTGAAAAATTAAAAGTGATAAAAACAACAAGAAAAGAAAATGAATATGTTGATGGATTCTCTCACTTTTGGAGTTTCTTACTCTTTGTGCCCGTAGCACAACCATCTTTATCTGTTTTAACTTTCTTCACATCCCTGCAGAATTTCACATTCTGCACAAAACCCCACAAATTTCTACAAATCTTCTTCAACAAAATCAACCTTTTCACATGACGCATTTTTGCAGATTCAACATCACAAACTCTCTACACTATTTTCATATGACTCTCGGAGTCAGTACCCAAATTTTGATTCCCCATATTCGAGATTGGTATAAGACCCCCTTTTAATGGAGCATGGCGTCCTATCCTTAATCTTCGAGGTCAATCCCTGGCTTCTGACTCTCTTTTCAAAAATGATAACTAAAATCCAATCCTCATTTTCGAATCAGAACCTGAATTCCAATTCCTTCATATATTTTTATATTCTATTCACATATTCCCCACAAATTCACATGTGTGAATCTGCATATTTTTTGCATAAGAGCACATATTTTCTTGTTACCTCTTGAGTTGTATATGAGTCCTAATGCTTTCCTTCTCAATGTAGCACATATATTCTCTTGTCACCGCTAGGGTTGGATGTGAATCCTAGTGCTTTCCTTCTTAACGTGACACACATATTTTCTTGTTACCTATTGAGTTGGATATGAGTTCTAGTGCTTTCCTTCTCAATGTAGCACATATATTCTTTTGTCACCGCTTGGGTTAGATGTGAGTCCTAGTGCTTTCCTTCCTAACATGACACACATATTTTCTTGTTACTTATTGAGTTGGATATGAGTCCTAGTGCTTTACTTCTCAATGTAGCACATATATTCTCTTGTTACCTCTTGAGTTAGATATGAGTCCTAGTGTTTTCCTTCTCAATATAGCACATATATTCTCTTGTTACCTCTTGAGTTGGATATGAGTCTTAGTGCTTTCCTTCTTAATGTAGCACATATATTTTCTTGTTACCTATTGAGTTTGATATGAGTCCTAGTGCTTTCCTTCTCAATGTAGCACACATATCCTTTTGTTATCTCTTGAGTTGGATATGAGTCCTAGTGCTTTCCTTCTCAATGTAACACATATATT
>JXCR01126349.1:58335-76673 GCA_002079205.1 Phalaenopsis hybrid cultivar | reverse complement strand
AGTCCGTAGTATTCTATTTCTCCCTATGGGATCGATATCTAGGACTCCATTAGAGCCCTATATTACTTGAGCGATACGTATACTTGCGTTGACAAATTTGACTTTAACATTATTGAATATTATACCTATACATCTTTATTAAATCAAACATATATATAGAAAGTCACAGTCAAGTTTTTGGCATCGTTGTTGGAATTTAAATCTTCTAGTAGCGTCATCAAATTCTTGTAGTTGTTGATTTACACAAAAAGTCGGTCACCCCTCGATCCTCCTGCTTCTTCGGTCCGATCTACCACCATAGACTGGTTGATCGATCACTTGCTTGCTTGTTTACTTTCATATCTGTTTGGTCACTATTAGGGCAAGATGTAATTCTCCCTAGTGATGTTCTATACCCTAGACAACCAAGTACAACATTTATGGTGCCATATGCCTTGCATGACATCTTGCGTGGTCATCGTCGCTTCCATAAGGTGCATTTAAAGTGTTCACTAATGTGTAGAAAGTCATGCTTAATTTCATTTATATTTTGAACATTTTTATGAATAAAATTTCACTGTAAAGAAATATATTTTCATGTTTTTCTTGCACATACAATAAGTAGTAGAACTGAAATGCAGTAGAGAAGAAATGGAGCGAAGTAGATTTGATATGGGACATTTGGAGATCCAAAGGGCTGACACCTAGGTGTTAGCTATTGGATGCCAAGGTGCTCATACTAAGTGCCTTGGATATACTTAATTGAGTGGCTAGGTGCCGATACTCAGCCAAGTAGATAGAGAGGCTGACGCATATGCGCCGGTAATTGCTGACTTTTTTTCCAGCAGTTCTCCTCATGATATGGGGCAATATTTTGAGGTTAATAATAGTTCTTTAAGGTGAGTTTAGGGGAGGATTTTTGTGGATAAGAAGAGGTGAACAACAGGGTTTGCTGTAGGAGAGATCTAGGGCATTTATTTAGTGATTTAGTGAGATTTAAGAAGTTCATTGTAAGGAGATTATTCAGTACAACAACAAAGGTCTTAGAGATCATAAGAGAGCATTTCCAAAGCATAATAAAGAGGGAAAAGCTAAGTATCATGTATTAATTTCATTGTACTTTTGTAAAACATAAGTACCTAGTGGATTAGCCTTGTGATAATGATGTTTTGTGGTCTTTTCTCTATGCTTAGTGAGTAGTCTTTTCAACTTTCTCTTATAATGATTATGTTGTACAGGAATTGTAAAATGATAGTAAAATTGGTTTTCAATTTTTAATGTGATGAGTATTCTTAAAAGCTTCATTTAATTTTCATTTTGGGTAAATGATTAGTTAAAATATATTGTGATCCATAATGAATAAGGAGAGCTATGGAACAATGAATAGAATATTCATGTTAAGATATAGATTATGAAGCAAAAGTAAAGCATAGTGAGATGCAAATAGATAGGGAAATAATCTTTGATGGGTTCAAATTGAGGTTTAAAAAAATAAAATCAATTTAACCAAACTTCTTTATGCACTCTGGAGAGGGTAAGGAAAAGAGTTATTTCTATTTGTCTCTAGCCACAATTGCAATTTAAAGTATTCATTTTCCTTCACACTATGTATATCATTACAATGGATGGTAGTTTTATAACTTGATTTTTACCAATTAAAATCCATTTAGTAGGATTTTTGTAGGAGTTAATCTGAAACACTAATTTGTGATTCTGTAAAACTAGTTTGCACAACTTCAATCCAACTTTACTTCCAGGCTAAGATTAATTTTAGTATGCTAGAACTTCTCTTACGTGCTACTACCTCACTCCCTGTGGGATTGACACTTCAAACTCAAAATTAGATATTACTAATATGACACGTACACTGACGTAGGGCCATTACACTTAGATTTTTAGTATTAGTGCAGGGTGTGTCAAGCACACACATCCAACCTATCATTCACTTGTGTACTATCGATTAGGCTACTATCGTTACAACATGCCCATCCCTCAGGTCACCGCCTCCTTGGCATAACCATTTGTCGAGTCACAGCCTTCACGACATGCCAATCTTTGGATCACTGTACTCTACCATCAGTTAAAAATCTTATAACTTCTGTAAGAGATTTTTAGTTAAAGGAGTATCAAAATATGTACAATGAGAGAAATTACTCAAATATAAATTTGCATTGATATAAGAGGGAGAAATATCTACATATGCTCCTCAAAATAAATTCATCATGGGCTTTAAGTAGATTTGAATAAATATCTCTTACTACTGCTATCACAACCACAGAGGTATTATAACACAATTTTTATGACATCTTCCTATCAATTATTCCACCTCTCCTTCAGAACAAATAAATCCTCTCTGAGCAATTTACTTTATTGATATTAAGTGATCGTAATATCGCAACTGAGCTTTAGGGCTCGCAAATTTTTTCCTATTAAAGGAAACTTTGCCTATGCTTACTTTGGTTTTGGGTGTCATAAGAAAGATAGATATAATATGCAATCTAAGATGAAATGAGTTCAAATGTATTATTGATACACTAATAAAATATTCAATTTATCATATGTATTTAAGGCTTATATTTGGTGATATTAAACTTTATGCATTTGGAGCTTAAAGGATGCAAAAAGTACCAAATTTGGAGTCAAAACGGGTATTTTCCGAAATTTGAATTGGCGCCTAAGCGCTAGAATACAAAGATGACGACGCCTAGGCACTAGATTTCAGCGCCTAAACGCCAGAGACATTTATTTTCATAAATGCATTGAATTTGGATGGATTTTGAAGAGGTTCTTATGGAGACTCTTAGGAAATTCATCCTTACATTATAAATGAGTGTTTTTATGTCAGAAAAGGTGGTGTGTATTGAGTGTAGTGAGTGAGGCATGAGTTCCAAGTTGTGGGAGAGTAGTGCAAATCTCACTTGTAAGAGGAGAGAGAAATTTAGAGATTCTTCTTCCTTACATTTCTAGGAGAGATTTGAGTGTTATTGTAAAGAGAGAAATAGATTCAAAGGAACTTCAAGAGATTTGTTTAGGGAAGAGATTGAGTTAAGTTGTTTTACTTTTCTTTCTTGTTCTGTAAACTTGTTTTTATATATAAAATCTATGTTTTATTGTATCTTCCTAATGAATCATGAGAAGTAGCCATGTGAAGAATCAAGATTATGGTGCAATATTTTAATTTCATATTTGTGATGATTCAAACTTCAAACTTCATTTACTTTTTGATCTGACCAATTGAATTGTTAAAATTTTTGTAAAACATACGATCCGAGAGGGCTATGCTTTCCATAATAAAGTAAGAATTATATTTTATTTCATGGATGAGAATGTAGTCAATTGGGTTGAGTGAAAATAAATACAAAAATAATTATTGATGGGTGTAGAATTGAATATTTTAGGGTAACAAGCTAAAATCCCTATTTTGGTTTAGGAGTTTGGAAACTAAAGCGAGATGTTAGCCCTCAGGCAAGGGGAATGTGGGAACTCTGGAGTTAGAGCTAGTATCTTCCCAGCCTAACCATAGATTTAAGGACCAAACAATGGATTAGCCAATGTTCTTTATCACTTGTAAAAATGATAAAGTATATAAATACTCATTTTTGGAACAATACAATTTTCTTCAATTTGATAATTCATTGACTATAATCTCATTATAAGGGGAAGGAAGCTTTCTTAAATTTAAACGCTTCGTCACAAAACCTAGTTTGGTTTTACTAAATTTAACTTTGAAGTTTAGAGATTAGTGTTGTAAGCTTAGTTTCTTTAGTGGCATTAAACAAATTTTGACATGTTTTTCTTACTTAAATTCTCTATAGCTCAAATATCGTGTTTTTGTGTGATTTTCTAAACAAATTTTTACCTCCCTGTGGGATTGATACTTAGGACTTCAATATAACCCTTTATTACTTGAGTGATACATATACTTGTGTTTTCAAAAAAAAGAAAAAAACTTTTAATACTAAAGTAGATTTGATCGTGGTTAATTTGCATATTTTTTAGTATAGTTTCCTTGTGTGTTTTGGTGTTGAAAAACATTTATAATGCATAAAAAAAACTTGCATCAAGTTTTTGACATTGTTGCTAGAGAGCCTACTATAAATTACTTAAAAGACTTTGTTCAAATTATAAATTTTATTTAAAAAAAATAAAAAAATATTAAAAAAATAACAAAAATATATACCTTCTTGTATGTGCTTATCTTTATAATTATTATTTGTGTTTGTGTATGCAAAGATTAGGACCCGAAGGATTAGTACCTTACGATTTAAAGTTAGAACAAACTATAAGAAAATTTTGAAAACAAAAAGAACTTAACAAATTGGAAAAAAATTTAAATAATCAATGTATGAAAAATGAACATCAACAAATACCATTAAGAGACCATGCTAACCTTATAGTAGATAAAATTCACAAGCCTATACAAACTCTTGCTGTAGCTGCTAATTCATTTGAGCTTAAACCTGTTATTATCCAAATGGTACAAAATAATCTATTTTTGGGAACACCATCTAAAGTTTTGAATTTACATCTTGCTAGTTTTCTAGAAATTTTTACTACATTTAAATATGATGGAGTGTCAAATGATGCCGTCAAACTAAAACTTTTACCTTTTTCATTTAGGGATAAAGCTAAGATGAGTTTAAACTCTTTAGCACCTGGATCAATTAGAATTTGATATAATTATCTCAGAAATTCTTGGCTAAATATTTCATACCATAAAAAATTGTTAAGCTTAGAAATGATATTACATCTTTTTGTCGGTTTGAAGTGGTATCAATATATGAAGCCTGGGAACAATTTCAAGATCACCTTAGGAAGTGTCCACACCATGCTTTACCAGATTGGTTAATAACTCAAACATTTTATAATGAATTAGTGGGATCTCTTAGATCTATTATTGGGATCTCTTAGATCTATTATTGACATTGCTGGTGGTGGATCATTAATGTCAAAACCATTTGATGAAGCATATTCGTTAGTTGAAGAGATGGATACTAAAACTTTTCAATGGTCCTTTGAAAGGGTAAATCCAAAGAGAGTAGCCAGTGTTCATGAATCTGACACAATTTCTACTTCGGCTTCTCAAATCGCTGCAATATCAAAGAAGTTGGATCAATTTGGAATGAAAAAATCTCAAACACCACCGGTGGTTAAGAAAAATTCCTTCGGACAAATGATAGGTTCTCAAACATCATATGAAACTTTGAATGCAATATATAATCGACCTAATAATACCTATTTTAACTATTACAATTTTGGTAGGAAAAAATACCCTAATTTAAGTTGGAATAACAATAACTCTAATTGTGTAAATTGACAATAGGGGAACAATCAAGCGTTTATGAAATGTAAAAAATCAAGGAAATGTTAAATATAAACCTTATTATCCTCTCAGTTTTGACAACAATTAACAATTTCGGGAGAAGAAATTATCTATTCAAGAATTGGTATTACAAATGGGTAATCAATTACAAAGTCATGAAGCAACAATTAGAAACATTAAAATTTAATTGGGACATATTACTGCTACACTTAGCAGTAGGCCTCAACGAACTCTTCTTATTAATGTTGAGATTAATCTTAAAAAACAGCATAAAGAGAAAATTAAAGCTATACAAGTAATATGTGGAAGAGAAGTGGAAAAAAAGTTCAAAAAGAGATTAAAGTTGAGAATGAAGGGGTGGAAATTGAAAAATCTAAAGAAGGTATTCATCAAGATTTAGAATATCCTATTAAATTGATGAAAATTACTGTTGAAAACCACCACCATCATTTTCTTAAAGATTGAGACAACAAAAATTGGATAAACAATTCTCAAAATTTTTGGAAATATTTAAGAAACTAACCATAAAAATTTCATTTGTTGAAGCCTTGAAATAAATGCCAAGTTATGTAACACTTACGAAGGATATACTTAATAGAAAAAGGAAGTTTATAGATAATGAGACAGTTGCACTTAATGAAGAGTGCAACTCTATAATTTAGAAAAAACTTCCTGAAAAACTTAAAGATCAAAGTAGTTTTACTATTCCTTGCGTTATTGGTGAAAGATTTTTTGGAAATGCTTTATGTAATTTGGGAGCCAATACTAATCTTATGCCTCTATCTATTTTTAGAAAGTTAGGATTAGGAGATATTTTCCCTATTACAATAAACCTTCAGTTAACTGACTGATCAATTACCTATCCTAAAGGAGTTGTAGAAGATGTATTGGTAAAAATTGATAAAAATTTTTTTCTTATAGACTCCATTGTGTTAGATAGAGAGGAAGATAAAGAAATTACAATCATTTTAGGGAGACCTTTTCTTGGAACTGGAAGAGCTATGGTAGATGTTCGAAAAGGTGAGTTAATCATGAGAATCAATGTTCATGAAGTTACATTTAATATATCAAAATCCATGAAATACCCAGCAAAAGGAAAAGATAATGAATGCTTCAGGATGGAAATTTGTGATTATTTCAGTAACAATCATTTTACGAAATGTTTTGAAGAGAAAATGGAACAGGAAGATTTAAAACATAAAGATGAGGATAAAATGCAAGATAAGTTCATCGAAATCTGTAATGAAGATATAGATTATGTTAAATAAAAATTTGAATTGTTAGACGCAACAAAAAAAAAAAAAATTATTCATTCAATTAAAACACCTCATGAACTCGATATGAAAGTACTGCCTGCACATTTAAAATATGTTTTTTTATAAGATTTATCTACATTATATGTTATAGTATCCTAAGAATTAACTGAATTACAAGAACAAGCATTAAATATAAGAAAGTCTTTGGATGGATATTAGCTGATATCAAAGAAATTAGTCCTTTAATTTGTATGAATAGAATATTATTAAAAGATCATCATGAACCAAAAGCTGGCCCTCAAAAGAGATTAAACCCTATAATGAAGAAGTGGTTAAGAAAAAAAATTTAAAATGGTTAGATACTAGAATTATATATCCTATTTTGGACAGTGCTTGGGTAAGTCCAATTCACCGCGTCCCAAAGAAAGGAGGTGTGACTGTTGCTATCAATGAGGAAGAAGAATTAATGCCAACACAACAAGTCACTGGTTGGCGAATCTGTATTAACTATAGAAAATTAAATTCCACCTTTAGGAAATATCACTTTCCTTTACCTTTTCTGGACAAAATGTTGGATAGACTAGATGAGCACAAATATTTTTTTAGATGAATATACTGGTTTTCATAAAATTCTTATTGCTCCCAAGGATCAAGAAAATACAACATTTGCTAGTCCTTATGGTACTCTTTCTTTTAGACAATTGCCCTTTGGTTTATGTAATGCACCGACAACATTTTAAAGAAGTATGATGTCTAAATTTTGCAATTTATTTGAAAAAGGAATATAAATTTTTGTTGATGACTTTCCAGGTTTCGAAACTTCATATAAATTATGTTAAAATCATTTAAAAAAGTTTTAGAATGATGTGAAAAGACAAGTTTAGTATTAAATTGGGAGAAATGTCAATTTATGGTTGCAGGAAGTATTGTACTTGGACATAAAATTTTTGAAAATGGCATGGAAGTAAATCTGGCAAAAACTCAAGTTATAGCTAAACTACCTCCTTCTACTACAGTGAGTGGAGTTAGAAGTTTTTTAGGATATGTTGGTTTCTAGAGGCGATATATTAAGGATTTTTAAAAAATTACTAAGTTTCTATGCCAATTAATAGAAAAAGATGCAAAATTTGATTTCAATAAAAAATGCATTAATGCCTTTGAATTATTAAAAGAAAAATTAATTACTGCTTCTATAATAGTTTCACCTGATTGGGAGGAACCATTTTAGCTAATGCATGATGCTAGTGATTATGCAAATGAGGCTGTATAAGGGTAAATATATGAAAAATATTTTAAAATTATATATTATGCTAGCAAAACTTTGAATGAAGCTCAAAATATTTATACCACTACTGAGAAAGAGTTATTAGAAATTGTTTATGCTTTTGATAAGTTTATATCATATCTCATTGGAGCAAAATGTATTATGTATACTGATCATTTTTCTGTAAGATATTTAATGAAAATGAAAGATGTGAAACTAAGATTAATTAGATGGATCCTTCTTATGCAAGTTTTATTTTGTGGTAGTAGATAGGAAAGGATATGATAATCAAATAGCTGATCATTTATCTATGCTGGAATGGAAAAATCATTTAATTATGAAAGTGAAATTAACACAAAATTTCCTGATGAATATCTCTACACTATTAATGAATGGCATGTGCCATGGTATGCAAACATAATGAACTATATTATTAGTGATTTTTTACCAGAAAAATAGAAAAAAAATTGTTTATGATGCAAAATTTTACTTTTGGGATGACCCATATTTATATAAGCAATTTAAAGATCATGTTATTTGAAGATGTGCACCACATGAAGAAACTGAAAAAAGTTATTAAAAAATATCATGATTTTGAATCTGGAGGACATTTTGGAATCGGTAGAACATATTTAATTTTACAATCTATATTTTATTAGCCCACTTTATTTAGGGATGTTAATACATATATAAAAACATGTGATCGATGTCAGAGAGTAGGAAATATTTCAAAAAGGAATGAAATGCCTTAAAATTTTACATTGAAAGTTGAAATATTTGATGTATAGGGATTGGAATTTATGGGACCATTTGTCCCCTCTTCTTTCATAAATTTACATATATAAATTGCAGTAAACTACGTTTCCAAAGGGATTAAAGCTGTTGCTTTACCCCAATTTGATGCTGGGAGTGTTTCAAAATTTTTAATGAAAAATACTTTTATAAGATATGGAATGATTCGAGTAATTAATACAGATGGGGGATCTCATTTCAAGAATAAAAGAAATGAAAAATTAGTTGAAAAATATGATAAAGAGCATAGGATCTCCACTGCTTATCATTCGAGGACTAGTGGTCTAGAAGAATTATTTAATTGTGAAATTAAAAGAATCTTAGAAAAAACTATAAATCCTAATAAAATAGGTTAGTCTGCTAGATTAGATACTACATATTGGGTTTACAGAATAGCTTATAAAACTTTTATGGGAATTTCACCATATAGACTTATTTTTGGAAAGACTTGTCACTTACAAGTAGAAATGGAGCATAAGGATTGTTGGGCTATTAAAAAATATAATTTTAATTTAAAAGATGTTGGTGAGAAAAGATTGCGTATTACACTAAGGCCCTCAGGGACTTTAGCAACATTGTCCCTATCAGTTTAAAAGCTAGGCCCCCTCGATTAATCAGGTGGGCACCCCTCCTCCTTGTTATGTGAAGGTTAACGTTGATGACAGCTGGAATTCGATTTCTGCTGAGCTAGAATAAATCAGAAATCAATCTTGAAAGTACTAAGATTTAAACAGAAGAAAAAATTAAAAATTAATATGATCAGAAGATAATAAGAAAGTAAATTGAACCTGGACAAAAAGTTTTGTTGTATAACACAAGATTGAAATTATTTCCCTGAAAACTTATGTCTTGGTTGTTAGGGTAATTTACTCTTAAAAAAGTCTACGCATATGGAGTTGTGGAAATTAAAGATTCGAAAACTAGAAAAATATTTAAAGTTAATGGACATAGGTTAAAATACTATTTTGATGGACATAAATTAATTTTTAAAGAGGTTTAATGTTGGGCACCCAGAGTAAGAACTAAGAATGTTGAGCTGACGACGTTAAACCAAGCACTTTGTGGGAGGCAACCCATAGTTATGTGTGTAATTATTTTTAACTTGTTTTTACATAATATAAGCTCTTAAGATTGAATTCTATGTACTTTGGAGATTTACATGTTTAATAAAACGCATAAAAATGTTTAAGGTATTCTATTTTATGGAAGGTATGAGAGTTATTTTGGACCTTAGGCAAAACGGTGTAAAAATGTGCACTAGAGTCTAGGTACCTAAATAGGTGCCTAAGCACTTGTTTCACTGTGCGCTGGTGCTCAGACACAAAAATTTGGTGCCTAAGTGCCAGATTCCAAAACATAGGTGCTGTAGTTTGAAAAACCACCCCGGAACCTTCTATTGACGAGTTTTGGGTAGATTTTCTCTATATAACTCCTAAAACCTGCCATTTGGAGTCAAATTAATTTTGTAGAAAGGGAGAGGATCCACTAATCTTGTCCCTATGGCCTCCAACTCTAAGGAAACTTCCAAATATGAGATTTTCAACTGGAGAAAGTTCATTAGTTTTGATGTGCAGAGATTGTATCAAAAGTTCTTTATGAAGAAGAGGTTGATCAAGGAAATGAGTTTCAATAATTGATGATTTAATACTCCTGGTACTATTGTGAAAGAAATCATTGTGCAAAGGTGATGAGAAGTACTTTGCTACACCACTGCGGCCCTAGTAATTCCTGTTGTAAATGAATTTTATGTAAATCTTCATGGGATAAATCAAGGTGTTATCTATGTTTGAGGCAGGTGGGAACCTCTTACACCTTCAAGAATTAATGATTTGTTCATGATCGAGAGTGTTCCAATTTGTCATTATGCCAACTTTGCCCCTACAAAAGAAAATATGGATGAAGTTTCTAGATTCTTAAAGAATGAATATGGAACATGGGAGACAAGAGATGACAGTAAAAAAAGTTTTCCATCTTCATTATTAAATTCTATATCAAAGCCTTGACATATCTTTATTTTGGGGAAATTGCTCTCTACTACAAAAATAAGTGAAGTGACGAAGGAAAGTACTATATTAAACTAATATATTCAAACTGGAAGACCTATCAATGTGGGTGCTATAATAGTAAAATCTACTCTTGGTTATAGTTTAAGGAGAATTAATATTGGACTTGGAAATCCATCCATAATATTTTTTCTTTATGTGCAATCACAGGTTCAATATGAAAATTGGGAAAAAGTGCTTCTTCCTTGGAAGCCCATGGACCCAGTATTAAATCGTGATTACTTAGAAAATGGAGAAGTGGATAATAGAAATGTTCTTATGGATTAATCATCTCAAAATTCATCACCTATACAACCCAGATTTTTGGATAGTTCATTTGTTATTTTGAAGAAGATTAAGAAGTTGGAGCATAAGATGATTAATATTCTGCATGCGATTATCGGTATTTTTGATCTGTTCGACCATCTAGATTTGAGAATTAAAGAGCATATTGAGCTCACTGGACTTATGGAAGAGGCTACGACGTGAATGTATAAGAAAAGTGTTTGGATCAAAGAAGACTTGATTGATGAATTTCCTCACCGTCCTTTCTATAACTTCTTACTGCATCGCCAAACCGTAGGAGATATTAGAGAATACTACAGTACTGAAGATGAAGATGTGTATCAACTCTGAAATATAGAATTCTGGTTTATAAGAATTTATTTGTGTTTATTTATGTTGGATTACCTTATGTTGACCTCACTTTTGGTTGAGGTTTAGTTTTTCCTCTTTAATAGCCTAAGGTCTAGCCATAAGACTTTCCTGTTGACTATTCCTTGAAAACTAGAAATGGAACCCTCACCATTAGAAATTCCACCCTCTTCTTTGCTCAACTTGAAGCTCTACATGTTGGTCATAACCTCTAGCACTTAGTAGGTGGGGTCATTATGGTGGAGCCCAAGATGAGTTCCCATAGGACTACTTGCCCATAGGGTTGACTCTGGGTGCTGGTCTAGGGCTATGACACTCAGTTGCACTCACTCTCACTCACAATCACTCACAACCCTAAACCCAAATTTTCCTGACTTTGGTCCCTTCTTCCTTTAGGATACTCTTGTAGATGGTCCCTTAAATCCACTAGCCCTAGGCTAGTGTTTAGCTAAGATCAGTACATAGAGGACCCAAATGTGGTTTCCAATGGACCATAACTCATTTATGGTGGTTAGCTCCTCAATTCTAACCAAAATATCCAACTTGACTTTTTTCCCCAAAATCCCTGAAATTACCTAGATACTCTTGGAGCCCTAAATTTGGCCAAAATTCCCAAAATACTCAAATTACCCAAAACTACCCAAAAATGCCAAATTTATACTTTTTAAAATACCTAATTTACCCAAGACCACAAAAATATCAAATTTACCAAAATACCCCCACAAACCTTTTTAAAATACCCAAATTGCTCAAAATCACCCAAAATTACCAAAATACCCCAAATTTGTCAAAATTACAAAAATACCCTTGGCACCCCAAACTTTCCCAAAACATCCAAAATCACTCCAAATGTCTCAAAAATCAATTTGGACCCCTCAATTAGGCCGAATTTGACCAATTTGATCATCATGACCAAAACCCCAAATTGCCTTTAAAGGCCCAATTTCCCCAAATTTACCTCAAATGTTCATCAATTTGGTCTCAATTTCCCCCAATTTCAATAATAAACTCAAGTTCACATTTCATATGACCAATTTAAACCAAATCCAAGCTCAATTGGCCCATGCTTTGAGCCCAATTTTGATCTAGGTCAAACCCCTCATTTTGGTTACATGACTTAATCTCACCAAATTGAACCCCATGACCTACTCCATTGGCCTCAATTTGAATCCTAAACTCTTCATAACAATCCTACACATTAAAATTGAACTTCAATTGACCTTGGTGAAACCTCAATTTCATTTAATTTTGACCAAGTCCAAAAACCCCAAATTTGCCCCAAATTGGCTATATCTCCAAATTTCACCAAATTGAATGCCTTGGCCCTAAAATTGGCACACAATTTATGTTGAAAACTCTTCATGACATTCCTATTTGATCATCATGACCAATTTGATCATCATGATCAAAACCCCAAATTGCCTTTAAAGGCCCAATTCCCCCAAATTTACCTCAAATGTCCATCAATTTGGTCTCAATTTCCCCCAATTTCAATAATAAACTCAAATTTACATTTCATATGAAAATCCAAGCTCAATTGGCCCATGCTTTGAGCCCAATTTTGATCTAGGTCAAACCCCTCATTTTGGTTACATGACTTAATCTCATCAAATTGAACCCCATGGCCTACTCCATTGGCCTCAATTTGAATCCTAAACTCTTCATAACAATCCTACACATTAGAATTGAACTTCAATTGACCTTGGTGAAACCTCAATTTCATTTAATTTTGACCAAGTCCAAAAACCCCAAATTTGCCCCAAATTGGCTATATCTCCAAATTTAACCAAATTGAATGCCTTGGCCCTAAAATTGGCACCCAATTTATGTTGAAAACTCTTCATGACATTCCTATTGAACATTTTCAACAATCAATTTGGACTTAGCCTAAGCCAAGCCCAATCTAGACCCAAGTTTAGCCCAACATGCCCAAAGTAACCAAATTTCCAAAATTCTTCAAATTGAACCCCCAATTGAACTCAAAATCATTTAAATCCTTCAGCAAAACTCTTCATTACAATCATATACACAATGTTGATCAATAATTTGGGCTCAAAGTCATGGCTAGCCTAACCCAACTTTTAGCCATTTGGACTCAAATTGAACCTATCCACGAAAATTGGCCTAAGCACCCTAAAGTCACCAAATTTGTGACTACAAATCCACTAAGCTCTTCCTTTGGACCACGCTAAAAAATAATAAACCCACCCAAGAAAGTTATGGGCCAATGGATCCCTAAATTAAGGGATTCATGCTCATTTATGAGCCTTAATAAAAAATCTCCCTCTTCATCACTAACTCTTGGGGGTAAATCATAATTAAGCCCCCCGACTCACTTGACCTCCTGACCACCTCCCCTGGCCCTGCCGGCCGACCTAGTCACTAGAAAACCCCAAAAATGAGAGCCCCAAGGACAAATCAAACCCAATTTCAACCTTAGTGGCCACCTCACCCTAATTAACCTTTGGAGCTCCTCAGCCCTCCACCTAAGAAAGCATTTGCACCCAAGACCAGACCATGAGCTCCCCTCTCTGACCAAGGCTATAAAATGGCCCCTTCATGGTCAAGAGAGAGGTGTTGAAATTTTCTTAAGGAGACCCCTCTAAATTGGTCCCATAGCCTCTTTGAGACCTCCTTAGTGCAACCCAACCACTTCCTTGCCCTAATTCCTCTTGTCAAAGTTCAATTTTTGAGCTCAAATCATTTTTGGAGAAAGGACAGAGCTCCCCACACCTCCACACTGCACAAAAATCAAATTAAACTCACCCACACCTTCAGCACATTGAAAGAAGACAAAGCCCCATCAAACCCCCCTCGCAGAGAGCCTCTACACTAGACTTTAATCAACACCCAAATTTGGCCTTGATCAAATTTGGGTCTAAACCTTTCACCACGACTAGAGGCTCAACTACTTGGACCTCCACAAATGTGCCAAGCACCTCTGATTGAAGCTTCCCTTCTCAGAGCAAAGGTATTGAACTTCCCCTCTTCCAGAGCCTATTTTGATTCTCCGTTTGATTTGGATTAGTTTAATGGCATGTTTACCATGTGGATGTGTTTGTTACACTTAGACGAGTCCATAGGATCAAACCTGAGGTCATTTGATTGAGAAATGAGTGAGATGTTAGGGTTTTAATGTTAATAGTCACGGGTTCACTCTATTTGGGGATGATGATGCAGAGCCGTTGGATTGCACGTGTATCAAATGGAGGGCTCTGATTGCGCCGGACGGGAGCATGGTTCATAAAGTGCGAGCCGAGTTAGGGGCTACATAAAAGGAGGCGTCCAAACAGAGCAAGCCACACTTATTTTTGGAGCTATCGTCGAATTGCATGGCGCCACGCGTTTAAGTAGATAAACAGGGAATTAAATAATTTAGAAAATATTCCTTGACTTCAAAAATTCATATCTTAGTGTAGAAAAATTATAAAAAAAATAAAAAATATCCTAGTGCTTAGTGAACAGAGGAGAACAATGTGGAAATTATTTGAAATTTGTTTGATGCATAGTTTATTTTGAAATAATTGAATATTGATTTAAGTATTTTAACTCTCCATGCATGTAGATATTTCACCATGGCTTGATATTTTGGCATGTTGTTGCCTCTGTCTTGGGGGATATTATCTAATTTTCCAAAGTAAGAGAAGACCTCTAGACAAAGATCCATATTTTTCAAGTTTATATCTATTATTTGCATAAATTAATCATAATAATTAGCATGTTGCTTAAAAAAAATGAAATTTTTTTTGGAAGGTTTATTGTGACCAGAGAACCCTTTGGAAATTTTTTCATGAGTCAAGTCATTCAGAGTACACTTAACTCTCACAAAATCCTAAAAAATAAAGAAAATTAATTTAATAAAAATAACATCTAAATGAGTTGATTTTTAATCTTCACTGTAATTTGATGCTCAGAGAACTCCCCATAAAATTTTCAAAACATTTGGAGTTCATTTTGATAACTCAAATTAATTTTCTAAGTTAAATGATATTTTTGACAATAAAATGATTTTTAATAATTAAAATCTAACTCAACAAATTATAAAAATTTATTTTGGGAGTTCTCCGTGATGAGAAAAATTTTCTAAAAATAAAATTGTAAATAAAATAAAAACTTCATTTTTAAGCCTATTTTATATATTTAAATAATTAAAAGTTAATAAAAATCACAAAATTGATAAAATTCATGAAAATATTCTAAATTGTTTCCTAAGCACTTAGGAATAATTGGAATATTTTTCCCAATTTTCTAACTGAAGATATTGAATTTTAAAGCTTAAAGTAATTTTTAAAGGCTAAAAAATGAATTTTTTCTTTCACTTGAAAAAATTCTAATAATTCAAAGATAAATTAGAAAAATGTAAAATTTGTTTCTCTGGGTTTCTTAACCTTAAACAGATTTAATAAAAATATAAAAATTGATTTTCCACATTAAAAATACTTTATAATTAATTAATACTACAGAACTTAAAATAATTTTAATAATTAAAAAAAAACTCAAAAAATCATGAAATTTGGCCCAAGTGTTTCTCTAGTCTAAGTCTACCTCCAGTAAAAATTTCAATGGATTAGGCTTTGCCTTGGTCAAGTTGTTGAATTTTCTTTGGAAAATCCCATTCTTGCATATAAATAATTATATAAATTAAATTAATTTTTTTAAAAAAATCACATTTTCTCCTTTCATGTCTTAATTGACCCCTGAGTAAGGTGAGATGAAAATTCTAAAGTCATTTGAGTTAAATTTGATGAATTATGAAGTGATAGAGCCATAAGGAAGGGCAAAAGTGTAATTTTAGAAATTTAGCCTTAATTAACATTTAGGCTTAATTCAAGAAAGGGAAATTGACAACCTCTAATCTTAATTAATATATTTGGATGATTGAAACACAAGGGATTTATTGATAGAAACCAATCTCACTTTTTCTAATTAGAAGATAAATTTGAAATTTCTTAGAAGATTAAAATTTGGGAGTCTGCCATATTGAAAGATCCTAGACTTAGGGGTACAGTTTTGGGTGTTAATAACTCACTAGTTTATCTGATGTTCAAAATGACATTCAAATATTTTGATGATGAATTATTATCACTTAAAATTTAATCTCTTTCAAAACGACTAAGACATCCACCAGAATCTTATGGGGTTAGTAGTGACCTAAGCTAAATCAAATTTGGCTAAATGAGGGTTACAAGAGTGAATGTAACTAGGAATTGAACACTACAAGCCCAAGTTAAAACCAAAATTTGTGAAGTGTCTTAATAACACTAACTTGTCCCTTTAAGTGTCTCCACCTGCATAAATCTCAAATTGAATGATAAATGATAATCACCCTACTCTTAGGGATAGCTGAAACATCACTGTTCATTGAACACTACAAATATTTACAGGATGAATTATTAAGCAACATAATAAGTTTAAAAGAGCTTGAGAATTTTCACCTGGTGGTGAGGGGAAAGCATGGATCTGCCTTTTTTCTTCTAACCTGTTGGATACCTCAGAGGTCTAGTAAACTTGAAATGTTTTGCCTAATGAAATCATATTTAGTTAAATTAATAGGTGCTCATCAAGATATGATTTAGGATTTTGGTAGATCACTAGAACCTTATTTTCCCACTTTACATAAAATGCCCTTACATGCATTTTAAGTTTCAGGTGGTGTAACAAGAAGACTCGTCAGGTACGCTTTTAGAGTTTACAGTACCGTCTTTTTCTATACTTTTCATACTATACTTTTATGCTTACAGAGCTTGCATGCTAAACAACGATGTCACCCTGCATGGAAACCAAAACTTCTAGGATAGCCGCAAAACCAAAACCAAAATTAAAATCAACCATGATAAAATTTACCTCCACAAGATTCAAAAGATAAAATAACTCAAAATTTAATCACATACATCACAAAAACCACAACTATAACTAAATTAAGACTTCTCTATCGGTTGATCAGAAATCCCTCAGAGGAGGTAACCTACGGTTGCTAAAAGCTTCCCACGGTCTAAATGAAAGTATGGAACTCATTAAGTTGAGTTTAGTAAATTCATTTGAATTAAGTGAATTCAATAGAAAATAGTGATAAGGGAACGAGGGAACCGTAGGATCCTAACCAATGTCACTCTAATCAACTTTAACATGCCCCATAATATTTAAGGAACTACAACCATAGAGCCACCTGATTTAACATCATAAAGTGATACACTAGAAAACTCAAACTCGTCACAGCAAAGAGCTTGGAGCTAACACTGTGGGCAGCACGACCATCTTTAACAGCAAAACATGTCTTCCCCAGCTAAACCAATTTCCTTCCTTAGAACTAAAAGAACAAGCCATAAGATTTTGAGGTTGTTTGCTTCTGAAATATAAATTCCCACCTTGTCTTTAGGTATTTGTACAACTCTGTTGTACAATCTAAGCCCTAAACTCGGCTTAGGATTCTGAGGTTGTCGTTCATGATGACCCAAATCCTCACATCTTCCAAGCTATTTATGTGATCCTTTTACATAAATGTAAGCCCTAAACTAATAAAATTGGCAAGATGAAACATTCAAATAATTTCTCCTTAAAATTGAAACCAAATAATAGGATAGATTGGGAAGTCACCGAGGTTTTCCTCCGGATCCACGATATCCCCTAGTTCTTCCTCCTTTAGATTCTACAATAAAATGTTACAAATTTGAGCCATTCCCATTTCACACCTCTTTGTCCAATTTCATTGAAGAGTAATTAACTATAAGGGCTTGCCCTTATAGGAAGCTTGTTCGAACCCAACTTAATATAAACCTTGTTTAATTCTTCATATTAAATAGGAAAAATTGTCAGCAAATAAAACAGTTTTACAGACCAAACGGATGTCATATATTTCTTATTTGTTTTTATTAAGCCTCATCCTCAAGTCTTGTGTTTATCCCTCGGGATAGATGGTTTTATGTATAATGTTCTTTCATTTAAACTATGAAAAATATGGGGTCAGTTTGATTTCATATTTTTCCAAAACTTATATATATATATATATATATATATATATAATGGATAGT
>JXCR01126349.1:45282-58313 GCA_002079205.1 Phalaenopsis hybrid cultivar | reverse complement strand
TGTGCTCTTCTGATCTTATATATATATATATATATATATATATATATATATATATATATATTATAATGTCTTTCCAAAGTGGGCGACGAGATTTTGATTCCGGTGACCGACAACTTCTAACGGGCAACTCCTCAACCAAAATAGTGTCGATAACTTAGCTTTCAATATTCGACTTATTGTGTTTTCTATAATATTTGTTTGGTTAGTTTTCAACGTTAGGTGTTGTTGGTATGGTTTCTATGTAAAGTTTATATGTGATTTCAAAATACCTGTTTGTAACTATTTGGATTTATATATAAAATGTGAAGTTGTTTGTACTTTATAAAAATTTGATATTAGTAAATTACATAATTATAAAAATTAAAGAGAATTTAAACTAATTAGAAGATGGAGTGCTTTGGTGTACAACAATTTTTACAAAAAAAAAAAATCAAAAAATAAAATTTTGAACGTTGGCTCCTAGGCGCCAAAACCGACGCCTAGGCACGAACTCGAATGGATCATTAAAACCACTAAAATGAACAGTGCCTGCCATTTTTTTACTTGGGTCTTCTTCAACCTTGTGAATAGTTGCGAATAACAAACCAGGGCTTCTAAATACTTGGATTTGAGGCAATTTTGGCGCTATAAATATTTAGATTTTATCTTCTCTTGGTAAGAAATTTACTTTAACCTAGAAATTTTTTATTTTCACCATGGATTTCTCCTACACTATGAGAAAACAAAAAAATTTAGGTTTTAGAGAAATTTAGTGAATAATCCATGGTGTGAAGTTTCATAGCCATGATTTTGATTTTAGGAGTTTGGTTTATCTTTATAACAAATTTATGTGAAAATATTTTGAAATTTTATAACTCTATGGCTTCTAAAATGAGAAAGATGAAGGGAAAGGAGGATTGTGTCATGAAGAAATTTGTTAACATCAAGGCCTAACATAATTATAATACTCAACTCATGACAAGGAAGCTTATTCAGGAATGGGCATTTTATAATTTCGATGGTCCTATCGATGGATCGATTGTGGCACAAAATTAGGAATCATTCTGCTATTTTAATGTTGTAGCAGTTGTTTCTATTATTCGGGAGTTCTATGCAAACCTATGAGAAACTACGAACGATCAAGTTTTTGTTCGATGTAAGAATGTTGAATTTACCTCGAAAAGGATAAATGAACTATATGGGTTGAGGAATGAGTTTCATTATGAATACATTACATTTGATACTTTTGATTTTGGACTGAATGAAGTTATTGCTTATCTGAATGATAGAAGAGGAGTTTGGAAGACGAAGAGTGATCACATGGTAAAATTCTCTACTTCTATGATAAATGCTCAATTTAAAGCATGACATTATTTTATTTATGTTTTACTCCTTCCAACAAACCATCTGAGTGAAGTCACTAAGGAGAGCTACTTTAAATTTCTGCATTTAACAAATGAAGAAAATCAATATCGGTGCACTTATTTATCGGAATTCTCATACTTCTTCTAGAGGCGGGACAACTGGAGGTTTAGGATACCTAGCTTTGATTTTTACTCTATGTGATCAATCAGGAGTGGGGTATGATAGATCTGCAGAATTAATACAACCTCTTAAACCTATCAGTAAGCTCAGTGTTCATGCATATAAGTTGCATGATGGATAAAAAGCTAGGGGTAGAGGCATTGATAAACCCTCTACTTTAGCTTTTGGACCTCCTGCATCCCGCACTACTTATTTAGAGAATGTTATGGAGCAGTTACTTATTCAGTAGGGTGATATTTTTACTCTTAGGAATCAGATGAGAACTATAGAGGCTAGGAATTATTATAATGATGAAAACATTCAAAGGAAAGTGGATTATGAGATTGTTTATAATGAAGTCATGGCAAAATATTTGAAGGGCAATCATAATGTAGAATTCCCTACCTGCCTTCACTTTACACCTTATGAGCCTGAGTGAGGAGGATGATGATGATGAGTAGTTAACTTTCATGCTTCTTTTATGTAGTTTGATTTTATGTCTATGTGGATTCTTAGCTAGTGAACTTTATTTTCATATGATGTGTATTGTAAATAGGTGTAGAACTTTTTGTGTTTAGATGTGGATTGTTTGTTTTTATTTTAGTGTTGTTTATTTTTGAAAATTTTTGCTAATGTTTAGAACTGTTCTTTACTTAGCAAATCTTTTTGATATATTATGCTTTACATAATACTTTATGCCCTGTTGTTTTTAAATTGGTACCTGCAAAGTTTCATGTTCAAAGCCAACAACAAGTTAGTTTTATTTAAATGCATTTTATGTTTTCTTTCTACCTTCATTTTTTTATTAAATGCTTTATCTATTAAAAATTTAAGTTTGAGAGGGAGGAAATTTTTTTTTAAAAGAAACTAAACTTTATTTGCCCCAATAAACTATATTTTTAAAATTATTTTTAACATAACTTTTTGGTATCAGAGGCCAACTTAAAAATAATTTTATTTTTTATTTAATGATTATGATTGTAGACATAAGTAAAAGTCTTTAACAATAAAGGTTAGTTCTAAAGGTTAAGATTTTTAGTATAAGAGTACGAGGTTATGTGTGTACTATTTAAAGTAAAAGAAATTGTATTTTTTAAATATTAAGAGTGTCTTAGAGTTATATAAAATAAGGGAATGAGACTTTATGAAAAATCTTTTTCAAATCTAATATGAATTTATAAGTAAGACATGTATGAAGTTTTTAACTTTAACAAGAGGGTAGTGAAGTTCAAAGCAATAAAGACTATCCAGATATAATAATCCTTACAAGAAAAAAGAAAATAGAAAAGGGGCATCGAAAATTATTCAAATAAAAAAAAAGAAAAGAAAAAGAAAAGGAAATAAGAGAAAAAAGAAAAGCAAAAAAGAATAATATATCTGAGGAGAAGCTTGAGGAGATGCCTATTAAAAAATTGGCTTCACTTGAATCAAATTAAGGAAAGAGGCTTATATATATTTCTAAACTTATATTAAAGTATTAGCATTTTTTACTAATGAAGTTCTCATGAAGTTCCTTTTCATATAGTTCTTTTAAGCATCTTTAATATGATGAATTACAATTATTCTTGGAATGAATATGAAACCAAAAATCTTAGACTTAAGTACTAGATATTCGTATATTTTTAGTTTTAACTTAAGTTATTAAGAATTTTCGAAAGTTTTACTATTGTATTTATAAAACAAAAACTATAAAAGTTAATAAGTGAGGCTCACTACCTAAGTCATATTTTTTATATAGTAAAATAATTACTTGAGAACACGTAACAATTAAGTTTGGGGGATTTTGATACACCAAAAAAATATTAAATTTTTCATACGTATTTAAGACTTGTATTTGGTGATATTGCACTTTAAATAGAGGTATTTTTGTATTTTCTTGTAGGTACACCAAGTTTAGGCATTTGGAGCTTAAAGGATGCAAAAAGTACAAAATTTTGAGTCAAAAGTGGCTTTTTACAAAATTTGAACAGGCGCCTAAGCGCCAAAATACAAAGAAGACAGCGCCTAGGTGCTAGATTTTGGTGCTTAGATGCCAAAGATGGTTATTTTCACAAATGCATTGAATTTAGATGTATTTTGAAGAGGTACCTATTGAGACTCTTGCGAAATTTTTCCCTACATTATAAATGAGTTTTTTATGTCACAAAAGGTAGTGTGTGTTGAGTGTTAGTGAGTGGGACATGAGTTCCAAGTTTTTAGAGAGTGGTGCATCTCTAAGAGTTGAAAGAGGAGAGGGAAAGTGAGAGTGTTGATCTCACTTTTGGTTGAGGTTTAGTTTTTCCTCTTTAGTAGCCTATGATCTAGCACTTAGTAGGTAGCGTCAATATGGGGGAGCTCAAGATGAGTTCTCATAGGATTGCTTGCCCTTAGGGTTAACTCTGGGTGTTTTTCTAGGGCTAAGGCACTCACTTTCACTCACTTGCACTCATTATCACCTATTCCCACTCACAACCCTAAAGCCAAAATTGTTGACTTTGATCCCTTGACCCTTTGGGAGACTCATGTGGATGGTCCCCTAAACCCACTTGCCCTAGACTAGGGTTTAGCTAATACTAGTACATAGAGGACCTAAATTGGGATTCCATTGGTCCATAGCTCATATGTGTTGGTTAGCTTCCAAATTATACCAAAAATATCCAACTTGGCCTTTTACCCCCAAACCTACCCAAATTACCTGAACACCCCCAAATCCCAAATTTGGTCAAAATCCTCAAATTCATCCAAAATACCCAAACTTATTCAAAATTCATTTCAAATCTTTTCAAAATACCCAAGCTACCCAAACAACCCAAAATTCCAAATTTACCAAAATACCCCCAAAATTGCCAAAATTACAAAAATACCCTTGGCACCCCAAACCTTCCCAAAGCATCCAAAATCACTCCAAATGTCTCCAAAACCCATTTCGACCCCTCAATTTGACCCAATTTGATCAATTTGACCATTTTTTACCAAAACCCCCAAATTGCCTTGAAGGGCTCAATTTCCCCAAATTTACCTTAAATGTCCGTCACGTTGGTCCTAATTTCCCCTAATTTCAATCCTAAACTCAAATTCACCTTCCATGTAACCAATTTAAACCAGATCCTAAGCTCAATTGGCCCATGCTTTGAGCCCAATTTTGATCTACGTCAAACCCCCAATTTTGGTCATATGGCCTAATCCCACCAAATTGAAACCCCATGACCTACTCAATTGACATAAATCTGAATCCTAAACTCTTCATAACATTCCTAAACATCAATCCTAAACTTTAATTGGCCTTGGTGCGGCCTCAATTTTTTTAATTTCAATCCATATCCAAAAATCCTCAAATTTACCCCAAATTGGCTGTCTCCAAATTCCACCAAATTGATTGCCCTAACCCCAAAATTGGGACCCAATTTATGTTGAAAAACTCTTCATGATGTTCTTATAGACCATTTTCAACAATAAATTTGGACTTATCCAAATCCTAGCCCAACCTAGGCCAAAGTCTAGCCCAACATACCCAAATTGACCAAAGTTCCAAAATCCATCAAATTAAACCCCCAATTGAACTCAAAATCATTTCAATCATTCACCAAAGATCTTCATTACAATCACCTACATAATATTGATCAATCAATTGGGCTTAAAGTTATGGCTAGCCTAACCCAAACCCAACTTTTAGCCATTTAGACCCAAATTGAACCCATACACCAAAATTGGCCTAACCACCCTAAAGTCACCAAATTTATGACTCCACAGCCACTAAGCTCCTCCTATGGACCAAGCTAAACCCAGCCATGGCATGTTTTGGACTAATGGATCCCCAATTTAAGGGGTTTTTGCCCATTTAAGGACCTTAACCAAAAATCTTCCCCATCATCACTTGCCATTGAGGGTTAATTATAATTAACCCTCCTACTGGCTCACCTGACCTTCTGGCCACCTCCTTTGGCCCTGCTAGCCGGCATAGTGGCCAGAAAAAGTCAAAACTGAGAGCCCCAAGCTCAAATTCAAACCCAAACTCACCCATCTGAGCTGGCCAATTCCAATTGGTTTTAGCACTTTAAAACCCTCCACCTAAACAATATTTTCCACTCCCAAATTGGCCCTGGTAGCCAGCCTAAGCCATTTTTATTTAAACCTCACCTCCATGGCCGAGTGAGGAGAGCTAAAAAGTTTTCTAAGGAAATCGTGTCAAATTGCTTCCAGAGACTCCTTAGGACCCGCTCAATTCAAGCCCACCATTTTCCCCCTCTGATTCCCTCTATGAGAGTTCAATTTTGAGCTCAAAGTTTCAGTCAAAACCAGGACATATTTCCCTACAACTCTACACTGAACTAAGCCTCAATTAATTGTGCATTCACCATCCCCACAGTGACAGGAGTTGATCCCCCACAAAATCGACCTCTCAAACAACCTCTAGTATAAACTTCAATCAACACTTGAAATTGAGCTGGGTCAAAATCACACCTAGACCATTCACCATGGCTTGGGACTTCTTCTGAAGGTTCATTGAGATCAATTAAAGCTACCACAACCATCTAATTGAGGCCTCCCCTCTCAAACAAAGGTATTGAACTCCAACCCTAAACTGAGCTTGTTTCGATTCTCCATACATATTTACTATATTTCATACCGTATAATCCATATGGATAGGTTTTTCTTGAGTAGATGAAGGTTTAGGAACAAACTCCATGCAATTTGGTTGAGTCTACGCCAAGATCTTAAGGTTTTAGTGTGAATGGCTCATGGGTTAGGTCACTTGGGGACAATAACGGAGAGCCGTCCGATCTCGTGTGTATCCAATGAACGGAGGAGATCAAGCCAGACAGATCCATGGTGCATAAAGCGTGGTCCGCTTGGAGGCTACGTGGCTAGCAAAGTCAAATGGTAGAGTGACGCGTGGAGTCTTTGGAGCTGCCTAAGATCCAGTCAGTGTCGCGTGGATAAGTAGAAAAATAGGGATTTTAAAATTATTTTAAATGCCTAAACTTCAAAAATCCATATCTTTCTATAGAAAAATTATAAAAAAAAAATACCCTCTTGCTCAACGAACACAGGAAAATAATATGGACTAAAAATAAAAATTATTTTTTCACTCTCTGATTTTTAATTAATTAAATGCCCTTTGTGGTATTTTAATTCTCCATCACATAAAACATTTCAACATGGCTTAGAATTTTGAGGGTTTATTCCTCATAACAGAGGCCATGTCTTCTAATTTTTCCAAGGTCAGAGGGCATCTCTATGCTTCTAACCCTAATTTTCAAGCTATGGTGACCATTTTAGCTTATTTTAATTATATAAACCAAAATATCACTTGAAAAATTATGAGAATAATTTTAGTAGATTTCCTATGGTCAGAGACATCTAGGAAAAATATTTTGATGCTTTCAATCATGTTGTGAATTTGTTTACTTAGTTAAATGTAAATACATTGTGTTAATTTTTATAAATTAAATATGTATAACAAATCAACAAAATCAACTCCACATTGTTCATAAAAATCATGTCTACCCACTGTAAAAATACCAAAATTATTTGACTTAATCTAGGCACTAAAATGAATTTCTTAAGGAAACCTTGCTTTTTGTATAAAAATAATTATATTAAATTAGACATGCTTAGAAAAATTATGAAAAATGTATGAGTTCCTTGTGATCACGGGTATTTTATAAAAATAAAACACATTTTTCTGAAAATACTTCATTTTTCAAATATATTTTGAATTAAAAATTATTAAAATAATAAAAATTTCAAAAATACAAAAAAGATTCAAAATGAGTGGGAATGTCTCTTGTTCGCTTAGAATTTATTAGGACATTTTTCTTAATTTTTTTCTGAATTAAAAATAAATTTTGAAGGCTTAAAAGTGAATTTTTCATATTTTCTCACTAAAATAATTAAATTAAATAAATTAAAAATAAAGAAGAATATAAAATTTAATTCTCTAAGTTTTTTGAACTTAGAGGAGTCTAATAAAAAAATAAAAAATAATTCTTGTAATTAAAATACTATTTTTTATTTAAATAAATCATGAAAATTGATCTAAAATTAAATAATAAAAATAGAAATTTAATTCAAAAAATCATGAAATTTTGTCTAAGTGTTTCTCTGACCTTAGGAAACCTCTAATAAACTTTTTCATAAATATAAATTTTATTTTGGATAATTAAATAAATTAAAATTTGAAAATCCTATTTTTTAAATTTAAATAAGTATCTAAATTAAATCAAATTTTGAGAGGTCGTCAATCCTCCTCTAACATTTTAATTACCTCAAGGGTATAACACTTTAAATCGTCAAAGTCATTTTAGTTGTGTTTAAGGATTTATGAGGTTAAGTCCCCCAAAGGAAAGGTAGTCATTTTGGACTTTGGCACCTTAATCAAAATTTAGAGTTAACTATAGATAAATGGGTAACTTTGATCCTAATAAAAATGTTTAGCTGATTGAAGTACAATGAGATTGTAAGGTAGAAACTCACCCACCACCTTTGCACAACATCAACAGATAATAATCTCCCCTAATCTTCATGACTTAGAAGTCAACAAATATTAAAAGTTTGTTAAGTGAGAGGCTTAAGCTAAAAGGATGATAATTTACTTTCCTTAAGCCCAAAATTGGTGATAATGTGATCTTTAAATGAAAATACACATCACTTAAACTAAACTGTTAACCTTCACCAAATTCCCCATTATGATTGCTAAAGGCTTTGTAGTGACCTAGACTCGATATCTAAGCTCAATCCGTTTGATTTAGAAGATAATTGGGTTGATAATAAATATCTTTAAACACTCCAAGTCCAACTTTACTTATAGGCACCGCAATCTTAAATAACTCAAACTTGCCTTAGGGGCACTCACTCACATAACTCTTAAATGAAACATCAATTGATTAATCGAGTACATTATCCTTGGGATAATTAAATTGTTAAGTTTCACTGAGCAACGGTGTAGTCACACTTCAACCTAAGATGATTGATGGAACAATATGATAAGTTTAAAATGAACTCAAAAGCACTTTGGAATCTTTTGGCTATTTTGAAAGACAAATTGAACTTATCGTGCTTTGTCCTAAAATCTTCTACTAGAATCTTCTGAGATTCAACTAAATCATAACGTAGGATTTGGTAGCTAAACCTTCATCTACTCATGCAATTTAAATTCCTTGCAACATTATCTACATGCCTTGCAAGTACTGACCTTTTAGGAGGTGGAAACGAGAAGACTTGCCAAGTACGCTTTTATAGTTTATAGTACCGTTTTCTCTTTTACTTTCCGCACTATACTTTCATGCTTACAAACTTGCATGTTAAACAATGATGTCACCCTGCATGAATACCAAAACAGCTAGGATAGCCATAAAAATAAAACCAAAACTAAAATTAATCAAGATAAAATTCATCACCACAACATTTAAAATATAAAACAACTCAAAATTTAATGACAAACATCATAAAAACCACAACTACAACTAAATTAAGGCATCTCTATTGGATGATCAGGAATCCCTCAGAGGAGGTAACCTACGGTTGCTAACGAGGCTTCCCACGGTCTAAATGAAATTATGGAACTTCTTTAAGTTGAGTTTAGTAAATTTATTTGGACTAAGTAAATCCAATAGAAAATAGTGGTACCAGAATGAGGGAACTGTAGGATCCTATTCGGTGTCGCTCTTATCAACTTTAACATGCCTCATAATATTTAAAGAACTACAACCATAGGGTCGTCTGATTTGACACCATAACTTGACACATTAGAAAACTCAAACTCGTCATGACAAGGAGCTTGGAGCTAGCACTATGGACAACACAACCATCTTTAACAGCAAAGTATGTCTTCACCGGCTAAACCAATTTCCTTCCTTAGAATTAAGCAACCAAGCCATAGGATTTTGAGGGTGTCTGCTTATGCAACATAAATCCTCACCTCATCTTTAGGCTTTTGTACAGATCTATTGTACAATCTAATCCCTAACTCTTCTTAGGATTCCGAGGTCGTCGTCTGTCATGACTTAAACTCTCGCATCTTTCATGCTATTTATGTGATCATTTCACACGAATGTAAGCCCTAACAAATAAAATTGGCAAGATATAACACCTAAATATTTCTCCTCAAAACTAAAGCTAAACAATAGGGTAGACTGGGAAGTCACCGAGGTTCTCTTTCAGATCTGTGACATCCCCTAGTTCTTTCTCATTTAGATTCCAAAAATAAAATGTTCCAAATTTGAGTCATTCCCCTTTCGCACCTCTTTATCCGATCTCATTGAAAATTCATATCCTTTTGACCTCTTTGAAGATAATATTTGCTTGATTCTTATTGAGAGTTTTCTTAAGAAGCTTGTCCAAACCCAACTTAATATAAACCCTATTTAATTATTCATATTAAATGGGGGAAATTGTTAGCAAATAAAATGGTTTCGCATACCAAACGGACGTCATATATTTCTTAGTTTATTTGATCAAGCCTCATCCTCAAATCGTGTGTTTATCCTTCGGGATATATATAGGGTTTGAGGAAGAGTGCTCTTTCATTTAAACTATGAAAAATATGGGGTCAGTTTAATNTATATATATATATATATATATATATATATATATATATATATATATATATATATATATATATATATATATATATATATATATATATATGCAAATTAAAACGTCCTTCCGAAGCGTGCGACGAGATTTTGATTCCGGCGGCCAACAACTTCTAACGGGCAACTCCACAACCTAAAATAGTGCCTACATGGAGATTCTTATTCCTTACATTTTTAAGAGAGATTTGAGTGTTATTGTAAAGAGAGAAAGAGATTCAAAGGAACTTCAAGAGAGTTGCTTGGGGAAGTGATTGAGTTAAGTTGTATTACTTTTATTTCTTATTTTATAAACTTGTTTTTATATAATCCATGTTTTGTTGTATCTTCCTCATGACTTTTGAGTAGATTTCTTTTCCCTTCTACCTACAAAGAGAAATAGTCATGTGAAGAATAAAGATTGTGGTGCAAATTTTTATTTTTATATTTATAATGATTCAAATTTTGAACTTAATTTACTTTTTGATCTCACAAATTGAATTTTTAAAATTTATCCTGAAACATATGATTCGAGAGGGCTATGCTTTCCACAACAAAGTAATAATTACATTCAATTTCATGGATGAGAATGTAGTCCATGGGTTTAAGTGCAAATAAATAGAGAAATATTCATTGATGGGCATAAAATTGGAGATTTTAGGGTGACAGACTAAAATCCTCAATTTGGTCCAAGAGTTTAGAAACTAAAGTGAGATGTTAGCCCTCAGGTAATACGAATGTGGGAACTTTGGAGTGAGAGCAAGAATCTTACCAACCTAACCATGCATTTAGGAACTAATCACTTGATTAGCCAATGTTCTTCATCACTTTTAAAAAGGATAAAGAATATAATTGCTCATGTTTGGCACAATACAATTTTCTTCAATTTGATAATTCATTGACTATAATCTTGTTGTAAGGGGAAAGATGTTTTCTTAAATTTGAACTCTTTATCACAAAAAATTGTTTAGTTAGTAAATTTAACTTTGAAGTTTAGAGATTAGTGTAGTAAACTTAATTTCTTTCGTGACACCAAACAAATTTCGGCCTATTTTTCTTACTTAAGTTTTCTATAGTTCAAATATCATGCTTTTGTGTGATTTTCCAAACAAATTTTTACCTCTATGAGGAATCAATACTTAGGACTCCATTAGAGCCATTTATTACTTGAGCGATACGTATACTTGCGTTTGCAACAAAAAGGAGAAAACTTGTTATACTAAAGTAGATTTTATTGTGGTTAATTTGTATAATTTTGCGTATAGCTGCCTTGTGTGTTGTGGTGTTGAAAAAAATTTATAAAACATAAAAAAAACTAGCATCAATGATGTAAATAACTCAATATTCTAAATAAGATTTTAACCAAATCCCCCAAAGGAATTCCCTTCTTCTCCATGGTTTCCTAAAAAAACCGAAAGTTTCTCGGATGAAGAACTCAAATGCAGGATCAAGAAATGAAATGTTACCTTAAGGAGATGATTTGAACACTTTAATGTCTCTAGAATGAACACAAATGCAAGAGAAATGGAGTCCCTAAGTATCGCTCTCTAATCTCAAAAGAAGAGTTAAGGAGGTGCTCGTGTGAAAATGGCCTAAATTTGGGCGGTTTGGCTAATTTTGTCAAATAAGGAGTGGCGCCTAGTTGCCTAGATAGTGGCACCAAGGCATGCAATGCCTTGGCACCAGTCTATTAGTGCCTAGGCGTCAATACACTTGTTGGCACACTAGTGCCAAGAGTACTGGACCTATTTATACGACCCAAATTTGATCTCGGACATTTAAGTTAAATATTTTGATTCTCCTCAAGTCTTATAACACTAATAAACACACAAAAATTAAAGATAAATGAGGTTAGTTCTTTTACTTTCTCATCACATTTCCCCTCTTTACTTCCTTATTTCCAATAAATTTTCTTTTCATTTAATAGTCGAATCTTATAGAAAATTTTTAAATATATTTAGACCAAATAACACCTTTACTATTGAGTTAAGTGTTTCCAATCCTATTCACTATTGTCCATAAAGTTATACACCACTGACAATTCAAATGAAAAGGTACTCCACAAGCTCCTCAAATGGCTGGTTTATTGAACAATCTAAATGGAAGAATTAGGTCAAAAATAGGAGATAAAGAATTGAGATGGACATGTGCTATGTTCAAACTTAACATGTCCTTAATAAGTATTTAAGTTTGATTGGGAACCAAGATGTAGAGGATTTGGTTGATCCTATTACTCCTAGAGAACATATAAAAGTTTAATCACAATAAGAAGACAAAGGAATCACCTCCCTTAAATCACATTGAAATCAAAGCATTCCACTCTCAAACCATAACATCAAAAAATGAATACAAACTAAAAAAACCACAATTAAAATAGCAAAACACACTAATAATTAAAAAAAAATCTTGGGTTGCCTCTCAAGAAGCGCTTGGTTTAACGTTGTCAGTTGATGCAGTCAGATTTAGTGTGTAAAATTTTTAAATATTTTTTAATATTACAAAATTTACACGAAAAATATAACAATAAATATGCAATATAATCCAAAAAAAAACTTTTATTAAAATAATTTATCTTCAAAACTCTTTCTAATCTTCCAAATCCTCTTTAAAATCAATGCAAATGCACGTATCGCTCAAGTAATAAAGGGCTATAATGGAATCCTAAATATCGATTCCACAAGGAAGTTGGAAAAACTTATAAGTAAATTTTGAAAATTATTTTATAACTAAAAAATTCAAAAATAAAAGTAAAGTGCAAAGTTTGAGTCTTAACTACTAAAGTGAATGCTATATAAAATGCAGTTGAAAGAACAAAGTTAACTAACTTAAAACTTAACTTTCAAAAGTAAAATTACAAAAACTAAAAAAAGTTTTTGTTGATGTAAGATTCAAATTTAAGAAAGCATCCTTCCTCTTTACAACGAGTATATGGATTGTGAAAAAATTAAAATCAATTAAATATATATATATATATAT
>JXCR01126349.1:0-37757 GCA_002079205.1 Phalaenopsis hybrid cultivar | reverse complement strand
CTTCCCTTTTGCAGATATATATATATATATATTCATCTAAATGAAGGTAAAAATAGTCCCATAAAATCTAATCTCCATGCATCAAAAATTTCAATTTCCAAAATAAAATTTAGAGGCATTTCATTTCTTTTTTAAATATTACCTACTCTCTAGCATCTATCACGTGTTCTTATGTATATATTAACATCTCTAAATCGAGTAGGCTAATAAAATTCAGCTTACAAAATTTTATAAACAGTTCTATCATTTCCAAAGTGACCTCAAATTTCAGAATCATGTCATTTCTGAATAATTTTTTGAATTTATTTATAATGCACAGATCGTCTCATTACTAAATCTTTATATTGTTTATAAAAATATCGATCATCCCAAAATAAGATTTTACATCATGAATGAATTGCATTTCCAACTATTTCATCAGTCCATATGGTAAAATCAATATAATTTACAATATCAACATACCAAGGTATTTCCTATCCTTTTACAACATAAAGTTTTTCATTAGGAAAAGTTTCAGTAATTTATTTTTCCAAATCAAGTATTTCTTCATGTTCTAGCCGAGATAAATGATAAAAAATTTGATTATTAGTCCTTTTTCTATTGACTATTACAAAAGAAAACTCTTGCATAAGAAGTAACGATCAAATTAATCTTAGTTTAGCAGCCTTCTATTGCATCAAATATTTAATAGTCGAATGGTCAGTATGCACAACACATTTAGCTCCAATCAGATATGATCTAAACTTATCAAAAGCATACACAATGGATAACTCTCTTTCAGTGGTGGTGTAAATAATCTGAGCATCATTAAGAGTCTTATTAGCACAGTATATGATTTTAAAAATCATATCATATCTCTGCCCTAAAACTTCTCCATTAGCATAATCACTAGTATCACATACTAATTCAAAAGGTTTCTCCCAACTAGGTGTAATAATTATAGGAGAAGTGATCAATTTTTCCTTTAAAGATTCAAAGGCTTTAAGGCAATCTTAATTAAAGTCAATTTTTGCATCTTTTTTCAGAAGTTGGCATAAAGGTTTAGTAATTTTTAAAAAGTCTTTAATATAACTCCTATAAATCTAGCATGTCCTAAAAAGCTCCTAACTCCTCTTACTGTAGTAGGTGGAGGTAAGTTTGATATAACCTGTATTTTTGCAGGATCTGCTTCCATGCTATTTTCTATAATTTTATGTCGAAGCACAATTCCTCTTGCAACCATGAATTGACATTTCTCCCAGTTCAATATGAGATTAGTCTTTTCACAACATTTTAGAACTTTCTCTAAATGATTTAAACATATTTCAAATGAAGTTCCAAATATAAAAAAATTGTCCATAAAGACTTCAATCCATTTTTCAATCAAATCACTACAAGTTGACATTATACATCTTTGAAATGTTGAAGTTACATTGCATAATCCAAAGGGCATTCGCCTAAAAGCAAACATTTCATAAGGAAGAGTAAATTTTGTTTTCTCTTCATCCTCTAGAGAAGTAGGTATTTAATGATAACCAGTATATTCATCTAGAAAAGAAAAATATTTATGCCCAGCCAGCCTATCCAACATCTGGTCCAAAAAGGGTAAAGGAAAATGATCCTTCCTGGTGGTAGAATTTAATTTTCTATAATCTATTCATATTCTCCAACCAGTGAGTTGCCTTATTGATATTAATTCATTATGCTTTTTTGTCACTACAATCACAACTCCTTTTTTGGAACACAGTGAATTGGTCTTACCCAAGCACAGTCTGAAATAGGATATATTATTCCAACATCTATCCATTTTAAAATTTCTTTCTTCACAACTTCTTTCATCATAGGATTTAATCTCCTTTGAGGATCAATTCTTAGTTTATGTTGATCTTCTAATAAAATTATAAGCACATAAATTGAAGGACTAATTCCTTTATTATCAGTAATGTCCATCCAAAGGCTTTCTTATATCTTTTCAATAACTGTTATTCTTGCGTATCAATTAATTCTATAAATACTATAACAAGTAATATAGATAAATCTCTTAAGAATGCATACTTCAAATGTGTAGGTAGTGTTTTTAGTTCTAGTTCAATAGGTTTCTCAATAGATGAAATCAAATTCTTGTTACAATCTATATGATCTAACATTTTCAAAAATTCCTCTTTACTCACTTTCATAGACTCATCTTGAATTTTATCCTCATCTTGATATTCCATATATTCCTTCTCAAATTGGCTTTCAAAGACTTCATAAAATATTCATTAATATGCATTCTGAAGCCTTCAATCTCTTGTTCTTTTGCAGGGTATCTCATTAATTTTGTAATATTAAATTTAACCTCATGATCACTAACTCTCATTGTTAGTTCCCCTTTCTACACAACTATCAAAGCTATTTTAGTCACTAGGAGTGATCTTCCTAAAATGATAGGAATTTCTTTATCTTCCTCCATATCTAATAGAGTAAAGTCCACAAGAGAGATAAATTTATCAACCTTTACTAAAACATCTTCTATAACTCCTTTAGGATAGGCAATCGAATGATCAGCTAACTAAAGAATTACAGTAGTAGGTGAAATATCTCCTAAGCCCAACCTTATGAAAATTGATCACGATATGAGATTAATACTGGCTCCTAAATCACATAAAGCTTTTCCATAAAATCGTTCACCAATAGCATAAGGAATTGTAAAACTTCCAAAATTTTTAAGTTTTTCAGGAAGCTTTTTCTGAATTATAGCACTACACTCTTCACTGAGTGCAATAGTCTCATTATCTATAAACTTCCTTTTCTTATTAAGTATATCCTTCATGAATTTCACATAGCTTGACATTTGCTCCAAAGCTTCAACTAATGGTTTGTTTATCATTAATTTTCTCAAAATTTTCAAAAATTTTGAAAATTGGTTGTCTCTATTTTTCTGCTTCAATCATTGAGGAAATGGAGGTGGTGGTCTTTCTATAGTGATTTCATTGGTCTAATAGCACTCTCTGCTTCAAAATAAAAATTTTCACCCAATTTTTCATTTTCCACCTCTTTTTTTCAATTTCAACTTCTTATTGAACTCTATTTTCTAATTCTTTTCCACTTCCTAGTTGAATAGCTTTAATTTGTTCTTTGTTCTCATCTTTAAGATTTATTTCAACATTACTAGGCAATGTTTCTGGAGGTCTATTGCTAAGTGCGGAAGCAATACATCCCAATTGATTTTCCATGTTTCTAATTGCAGCTCCTTGACTTTGTAATTGACTTCCCTTTTGCAGTATCAATTCTTCCATTGATAAGTTTTTCTCCTTACTCTACAAATTATTAAAACCTAGGGAGTACTAAGGTTTATAAGCTTGATTGCCATGCTTGTTGGAGTTTCCCAATGGGTTTGCAATATTGTTTCCTCATTGCAGATTTGCAGCATTTGAAATATTATTACTCCAACTAAATTTTGGATGATTCTTCTAACCAAGATTATAATAATTGGCATAAGGATTATTAGAATGATTGTTTATTGCATTTAAAGTCCCATAAAAAGATTGATATTCTATCATTTGTTCTAATGAGGTTTTATCAAGCACCGTTGCTGTATGAGAATAACTCGTTCCATATTGATCTATATTCTTCGAATTGGCAACTATTTTGGTAGCTAACATAGAATTGCATCAAAATCATGAATACTAGCGACTTTTTTTGGATTTACCCTTTCAAAGGGCCATTGAAAATTATTAGTAGCCAGCTCTTCAATTAATGAATATGCTTCATCAAGTCATTTTGACATTAATGATCCACCAGAAGCAGCATCAATTATTAATCTAAGAGATCCAACCAACTATTATAAAAGGTTTGAATTATTAACTAATCTGGCAATGCATGGTGTGAACACTTTCTAAGGATATCTTTAAAATTTTCCCAGGCTTCATAAATTAATTCTCCTTTAAACTGGCAAAAAGATGTGATATTTCTTCTAAGCTGAGTAGTTTTTGAAGGTGGAAAATGTTTTGATAAGAATTTTTGTGACAAATCTCCCCATGTTCTGATTGAGCCCTGTGCTAAGGAGTTTAACCACATCTTAGTTTTATCCGTTAGTGAAAAAGGAAAAAAGTCTAAGCTTGACAGCTTCATTCGACACTCCATCATATTTAAATGTAGCACGCAATTCTAGAAAACTATTAAGAAGTAAATTAGAATCTTCAGTAGGTGTTCCCCCAAACTAACCATTTGGATAGTGACAGGTTTAAACTCAAATGAATTGATATCTACAACAAGGTTTTGTATGCTCAAATGAATTTCAACTATTGTAGAATTAGCAAAATCTCTTAAAGGTCACTGATGATGATCATTTTCATTTCCAACATTACTTAAATTGCAAGTCATTTCATTAAAATGATTTATTACTTTTTGTTGTTTTCAAAATTTTCTAGTAGTTCTCTCTAACTCAGAATCATAAGGTACTAAATTTTTAGATCTTACACTATGCATAAAAAAATTTAGCAAGTAATTAAAAATAAGCAATCACACTTAAATAAGCAAGTGTTCAAAACTAAACTGCAAACACTTTTTATTTATTTATTATTATTATTATTATTATTATTATTATTATTATATATATATAAAATAAAATAACTTACTAATAATACTTTTCGTTACTTTCCCGACAACGACACCAAAAACTTGAAGCGATCACCTTTAGTGTGTAAATCTTGCAAATATTTTTCAATATTACAAAATACACGTGGCAGATATAATAATAAATTTGCAATATAATCCCAACAAAAATACCTTTTATGAAAATAATTTATCATTAAAACTCTTTTTAATCGGCCAAATCCCTTTTAAAATTAATGCAATTTAAGAAAATATTTGCAAGTAATCAAATGGCTCTAATGGAGTCCTAGATATCGATCCCACAGAGAAGTTGGAAAAAACTTTAGGTAAATTTTGAAAATTATTTTATAACTTAAAAATTCAAAAATAAGAATAAAAATAAAAGTAAAGTGTGAAGTTTGAATACTAACTACTAAAGTGAATGCTATATAAAATGCATTT
The DNA here is from genome assembly GCA_002079205.1 of Phalaenopsis hybrid cultivar. Lineage (NCBI taxonomy): Eukaryota > Viridiplantae > Streptophyta > Magnoliopsida > Asparagales > Orchidaceae > Phalaenopsis > Phalaenopsis hybrid cultivar. The sequence continues at coordinate 32,741 of JXCR01126349.1, read as the reverse complement.
GAAAGAACAAAGTTAGCTAACTTAAAACTAAACTTTCAATAATAAAATTACGAAAACTAAACAAAGTTTTTGTTGATTGAAGATTCAAATTTAAGAAAACATCATTCATTTTTACAATGAGTATATGGATTGTGAAGAAATTGAAATCAATTAAAAGTATATATAAAAATTATTTAGTGCCAAATAGGAGCAATCCTATTCTTTTGAATTCAAATGAGTGCTATAAAGAACATTGACTAATCAAGAGTTTGGTCCAAAAATTCGTGGTCAGGCTGGGACGATATCGACCGCCACTCCAGAGCTCCCATTACTCCCTCCCCTGTGGGCTAACAATCTTGTATCAATTTCCAATCAACTCGACTAAATTGGGGATTTTAATCTGTCACCTTAACATCTCAAATTCTGCATCCAACAAAGTATATTTCCCTAATTTTTTTCACTCAATTCCATGGATGACATACTCTTCCATGAAATCAAATGTGACTCTCCCTCTACTATAGAAATTATATCCCTTTTTAGAACATATGTTTCTCAACATGTTTTATCATTTTCATTGTCCATTCAAAAAGTAAATGAAGATCGGAGTTCAAATCATCACAAATTATTAATATTTAAAATCATAGAAAACAAAATAAATTCTTCACAAAACCATATCTCATAGTTGGGAGAAGGATAAAGAAGACTACTCAGAATTCATGAGAAGGATATGACAAAACACGGATTTCATATATAGAAACAATTTAACAAAATAAAAGAAATAAAAGACACAACTTATCTCACAATCCTTCCCAAGAAAATCCCTAGATGTTTTCTCCAAGCCTTTCTCTTTACAAACACACTCAATTCTCTCTTAAAAGTATAATGAAGAAGAAATCTGTCACCATCCCTCTCCTTTTACAACCCTAGAAGAAAATATTTTCTTTCCTTCCACGCCACCACCTTCTTGCCTTTTCATCCTCCTTCCAACTCTCTTTCAACTCTTTGAAGTTTTCTTGTTTTATCAAGGGCTGCCTCCTTTAAAAAAAAATTCAAATTCCCTCCAGAATTTTCTCTAAAAGTCAACTCTTTTGAATTCAATAGATGTGTCATTTGATCGAAGAGACATGTCTCTTCATAAAAGAACCTTTCAAAGTGTCTAGATGCATTGAATTACTCTAGGAGGTGTTTAGAACAAGTGTCCTTTTAAAAATTCACACAAAATTTGTCTCGAACTACCTTAATATGCAAAAAGCCATCTTTGACGCATCATGTGCCAAATTCGGTGCATCATGCACCAGCTCTCTGTCAAATGGCGCATCATGCGCCAGAATTCCAAAATTCGTTGTTTTCACTCCAAATTTTCTGCTTTTTGCATTTTTACTTCAAATACCTAAAAATGATATACCTGCAACGAAAACATTAAAGTACCCTTCTTTAAAGTGCAATATCACCAAAAATAAGCATAATATATGTACTTAAAACATTATATTATTTTGGCGTGTCTTCTGTCCTATGATTCCAGATATTTACTCAAGTTGACCAAATATTAAAATCATTAACTATATGTCTTTCGCCACATGAGTAAGGTTTTAGAAATTATACATTAACCTAGAATATTCTACCACTCTTAGGATCTTTAATATCAATAATACAAAGGATAAACCTTAATAATAGTAAATTTTTCCAAACACCTTGACTTAAGTTTTCCAGAAAATAATTTCAATCCCGTATTTCATAGTAAAATCTTCTATCTAGGCTAAAAATCTTTCTTAAGAATACTTTGATTACACCTCTTTTTCATTTTCTCTTTATAAACTCTTGTAAATTCATAAGACTCGTCTAATTTGCTTGAGTTCATTTAACTACAATATTCTCTTGTCACCAGCTTCTTTCATATTATATTAAAATAATTACAAACCTAGTAAGCTTTATGGTCTAATTCTACCGATAAAAGAGAAGCTTTGCCAAAAAATGAGCCAATATGAAGACAATCCTATGTGAGTTTTAAAAGCAGTTATATAGGCCCATAATGCATCATCTAGTCTTATATAGAATAATTTCTACTAGGATTGACAGTTTTGCCTAAAATCCAATTGATTTCACTATTAGTTACCTATGCTAAACCACTGGTTTGAGGTTGATAAGCAGTAGCTATCCTATGTTTAATTCCATATTTAGTAGCTAATGTCTCAATTTTTGATTCCAAAAGTGGCTTCTACCATCACTAATAATCACTCTAGGCATTCTAAATCTACTAAAGATTTTCTTCTTTAAGAATTTAGCAACACTTTGAGCATCTTAATTAGGTAGAGCTACTTCTTCATTCCATTTTGAGACATAATCAAAAGATATCAAAATATATAAACTCCCTAAAGTTGGTAAGAAGGGACCCATAAAATTTAAACCCTAAACATTTAAAATCTCAATCTCCAAATTAGAATTTAGAGGAATTTAATCCCTTTTAGAAGTATTGCCTACTATCTAGTATCTATCTCATGTTTTTTTCTATATAATCAAATCTTTTAATAGATTAGGTCAATAAAATCTAGATTGTAAAATCTAAGTGCAATTCTATAAACACTAAAATGTCCCTCAAATTCTAAATTATGACATTTCTTAATATATTCTTTAGTTTCTTCTAAGGGCACACATCGCCTAATCACTTGATCCTTACACATCCTATACAGATATGAGTTATCCAAAAAGTAAAATCTGGCATCATGGATTTTTTTTTATGGTTTGTTATTCCACAAGGAATAACATCACCCATAATAAAATTTACTATGCCAACATACCATGAAATGTGCCATTCAATAATAGGAAACAATTTCTCATTAGGGAAATTCTCATTAATTTCATCTTTATCATCAAATGAATCTTATAAAATGATGGACCTAGAAAGTTCTAACACTTTAATGATAGTTTAATTTTAACTCTGAATATCCATCTAAGTGTCAGGGTACTTACACAAGTACGCATATCACTTTCGTAATATAAGGCTGTACTTGAGTCTGAAATGTCGATCCCATAGAGAAGGTAGAATAGGTTTTGCAGTTTTAACAACCTACAATTCTAGCCTACTACTTTTTGGTCTTACTTTGGAAGATCACTAAAGGTGGTTTTTTCTAATAACTAATCTTATGTTACATTTCTACTCCTAAAATAAACTTGAGTAGATCAATTAAATATGTGATATTAAAGATTGATAAATATACCTTTCTCTTGTGATATCCGAGGTAGACTGTAGGTATTAATTCTAAGAATTGTATTATGTTAGTGGCAAAAATTGCATTCCTCTTCTTTACCCTCTGTCAAGTGCATAAAAAGGTTTTGTTAACTTAGTATTAATTCCATAAACCCTAGATTACATCGGTTACAATTTTAGTCTGTTACCCTAGAGTCCTAAATATACATCCATTAAAACAAATTTCCCTAAGCTGCACTACCTTGATGACTAATCTTTCATATCCATTCACAAAATGAGAATATTCTATGTTATTTTGCCACCGCTCTATCGAGTATTATTGGGTCACAACAAATTTTAACAACTTATATGACCAGTACAACAAGTAAATTAAGCATAAAGATATACTCATCACATGAAATTAAAGATCAATTCAAAGCACTCACAACCCTACTAATCTAACCTATCCATCACAAGATAAAATTATAAGAAATCTACTAACTAGACATGTAAAAAATCAAAGAAAATTTCATTTAATCTGAGTAAATTAACCAAATATGTGTTTACAGTAATAATGAAATCAGATTACATACGATACTTAGCTTTTTCCTAAGCAAATTCCACCAGATGATGTTTTCCATAGTGCTACCTAATGTGATATCGTAAACCCCTTATAGATTCTCTCAAATTCCCCTTTTTAATCTCTCTAAAACAAGGGTTCCTACTTCTACTTACTCTCTTGGAACAATTCAAGGACTTTGAACACTTTTCCCCAGAACCCCTCTCAAACATCTTCTTACTAGTCTCTCCTCCTCTCTTCAAAACCCCTCTCAAACCTCTTCTAACCACCCTCTCACCTATTCTAACCAATTTCTCCTTGTTTCAACCGTCAACAATTGTAAAATAATTGGCAAAGAGTATCCATCTGAACTGCAACTTGTAGGTGCCTAGTCTATGGTGCTTGAACTCCATGCTCTCTATCTGCATCAAAATTCTTGGGCACCTTGGCATCAAGAACCTGGTGCTAAGATTTTCTTGCAACACCTTGGTGCTCAAAAGTAGGTGCCTACAAGCCAGACCAAAATCAGCACTTTTGCTCCATTTGGTTCAGTTTCACTCAGTTTAGTTCAAATTTTTTACAATGTTCCTACCTTTTATACCAAAATCATAAACATAAAATTACTTTTCATTAAAGTGGAGTTTCACTCAAGAATACATGTAAAGTGAAAAAGAAGTTAAGTCCATTTAAGGACATATCACAGATTTAGTCCTGATAAATGGTCCACTATTTTATTTTCAAAGCCTTTCTGATCTAGTACTTTGATATCAAATTCTTAAATCAAAAGTATCCATCTAATCATTCTTGGTTTAGCCTTCTTTTCTGACATAGGATATCTAATAGCAGAGTGATCAGTATGAACAATACATTTTGTTCCAATCAATAAGGATCTAAAATTTTCTAAAGCATAAGCTATAACAAATAATTTCTTCTCAGTAGTAGTGTTATTAATTTGAGATTCATTAAGGGCTTTACTATTATCGTAAATATTTTATCTTGCCTTATCCCTCAAACTAAACCGATAACATAGTCACTAACATCACATATTAAGAAAATTGGTCTCCCTTATTTAGATGAGACTATAATGGAAGCTGTGAATAATTTCTCTTTTAGAATATTGAAGGAATTTAGGCATTCATGGTTAAAATTAAATAGGGTGTCCTCGTCGGTGCCCGGGATGTGTCATTCACGGCCGCCGCCAATTCTCTCTTTGTCAGTGGCTATTGTCAGTAAGGACGTTGGTATTGTCATTTATCTTATTAAGGAGCCGCCACTCTACTTATCTATTTTATTGCCTTATTCTCCAATTTACCTTAATCATTTTGATGAAGTGAAATATCCTCAAGTATTAAGGAATTAGGAGAAAGGGAAAGGGCAAATAATGAAAACAAATTAGAGAAATGTTGGGTGGTAAACTTATGGAGAAGACTCTAGAATGTCAAATTTTCATATAAGGAAAACCACAAAAAAGTTATGATAACCAGAGATATAGGTTGATCACCTATTCTAAATTCTTTGCTTTTTTATAGAAACAAGTTCCTGTAGTTAATTACATCTCAGGTAATTCTAGATTTACCTAAGAAAACTCTTGATTAACACTAGCTCGTTCTTCTAAGTTGTTAAGATCAAGGAAAGAAACATCAAATGCTTATTCCCAGGGTAATAGATTTTTAAGAAACCAAATCTATCCCAAAGGTTTTATTTTGTTCGTTTTGTGTTTTATGTTGCATCATGCTGTTTTATTTTTGTTTTATATTATGTTATTTTGTATTTTTCATGTCATTTTGTTTATGTCATGTAATTTTATTTTATTTTGTCATTTTGTCTTTTTTTTATTTTTTTATATTGAAATTCCACTACCAATTGTCGTCCTGCAAAATAAAGTTAGCACACCCTATAACATGCAAAGAAAATCTAAAGCAAAATTTTATTTTCATATCTCCAATAAAATTGCAAAATAAAACATGATTAACATAAAATCATGTCTTCAAATTTATCAGTTTTAGTTGGTAATTTAATTGGTTGAATAATTTTAAATGACCCGGTCAAGATGTCTATGGCTCCGTCATCCCGGGGTCGTAAAATATCAGATTTACTTAGTCTGAAAGGTGTTTAAACTAGGACCGGAAGATTCTTGCTAGCAACCACTTTTTGTGTGTCCAAAAAATATTCGTAAATCTAAACATAGATGTTCAAATTGCGTTTGGTGATCTTAATTATATATTTTTTTATTTTCTTTAAGATGAATTTTATGTCATTTATGTCGGTGAGTTAGATTTTTATTGTGTCATCAATTAAACTCCATTTATGTTAATTAGACCTGAAGGAGTTTAATTGATACCAAAGATTTAGGTTTAATGTCGGTGAAACTTGAAGATTGATGTCATTCAATTTGGATAAATTATAAGTTATGAAGATGATTTAGGTTCAATGTAGGTACAACCTAGAGTTTTAAGTGCAATGTGAGTAGAACTTAAGAAATTTTGGTTTAATGTAGGTAGAACCTAGAGTTTTAAGTCTAATGTGAGTAGGACTTAAGAAATTTAGGTTCTACCTTAAGAAATTTAGGTTCAATGTAGGTAGAACCTAAAGGTTAAAAAAAGTTTAAGTCCAACGTAGTTAGGACTTAAGATGATTTAGGTTAATGGGATATAGAACCTAAAGTTTGAAATGGTTTAAGTCCAATGTAGGTAGGACTTAAAATGTTTTAGGTTCAATATAGGTAGAACCTAAGGATTATAATGGTTTTAAGTCAAATGTAGTTAGGACTTAATGTTATTTAGGTTTATTGTAGGTATAACCTAAGGTTTGAAATAGTTCAAGTCCAATGTGGTTAGAACTTTGAGTTTGATTTAAGTTCAATGTAGGTTGAACTTAAAGTTTAAGATTTAGTTTAACTTGAGTTAAACCTAAGAGTTTAAGTTAAGTTCAAGTTGGGTTAAACTTAAGAGTTTGAATTGACTTAAGTCTCATGTAGTTAAGACTTAAGGGTTGAGTTAGGTTCAAGTTGGGTTGAACCTAGGATTTATGTTAACTTGAGTTGAACCTTAGGATTTGAGTTGAATTAGGTTCAAGTTGGGTTCTACCTGAGAGTTTGAGTTTAGTTAGATTCAAGTTGGATTGAACCTAAAGCTGATGTTGACCTAAGTTAAGGGTTTGATTAAGGTTCAGTATATGTCAATCCTCAAGTTTGGTTAACTTGGGTTCAAGTTAGGTTGCATTTAAGTTTAAAGTTGAGTTTGGTTCAATTTAGGCTGAACCTAAAGTTGATGTTGACTTAGGTTCAATTTGAGTTGAAACTAAGTTAAAGTATATGTCGAACCTAATGTTTTTGGTTGAGGTTTAAGGTTAATTAAACCTAATTTAAATAAAATTTAATTGATTAATTAGACTTATTTAGGATTAAGTCTAATTAGGGTTTGGGATTAATTAAACCTAATTTAGTTAAGGTTTAATTGATTAATTAAACTTAATTGGGGTTAAGTCTAATTAGAGTTTCAAGTTAATTAAACCTAATTTAAGTGAGGTTTAATTGATTAATGAGATTTAATTAGGATTAAGTATAATTATGATTTAAGGCTAATTAAACCTAATGAAGGTAAGGTTTAATTGATTAATTAGACTTAATTAGGGTTAAGTCTAATTAGGGTTTAAGGGTAATTAAACCTAATGTAAGTAAGGTTTAATTTATTAATTAGAATTAATTAGGGTTAAGTCTAATTAAGGTTTAAGGGTAATTAAACTTAATGTAAGTAAGGTTTAATTCATTAATTAGACTTAATTAGGGTTAAGTTTAATTGTGGTTTAAGGGTAATTAAAACTAATGTAAGTAAGTTTAATTGATTAATTAGACTTAATTAGGAATAAGTCTAATTATGGTTTAAGGGTCATTAAACCTAATGTACATAAGGTTTAAATTATTAATTAGACTTAATTAAGGTTAAGTTTAATTAGGGTTTAAGGGTAATTAAACCTAATGTAGGTAAGGTTTAATTGATTAATAAGACTTAATTAGGGTTAAGTCTAATTAAGTATATGATTAATTAAACCTAATTTAATAAGGTTTAATTGATCTAATTAAGGTCAAGTCTAATTGGGGTTCTAGGTTAATTAAACCTATTTTAAGTAAGGTTTAATAGATTAATTAAGTCTAATTATAGGTTAGATCTAATTAAGGTTTGTTGAGTTAAACCTATTGTAGTTAAGGTTTAACTAGGGTTTAATTTGGTCTAAATGTGGTTTAGACCCAATTAGGATTTGTTGAGTTAAACCTGTTGTAGTTAAGGTTTAACTCTGGTTTAATTAAGTCTAAATGTGGTTTAGACCTAATTAGGATTTTTTGAATTAAACCTAATGTAGTTAAGGTTTAACTAGAGTTTAGTTAGGTTAATTACGTCTAATTAGAGGTTAGACCTAATTTGGGTTTATGGTGTCAAGCCTAATGTAGGTAAGACTTAACAAGGTTTAATTTGGTCTAAACTTGGTTAGTCCTAATTAGTATTTATTGAGTTAAACCTAATGTAGTTAAGGTTTAACTATGGTTTAATTAGGTCTAAATGTGGTTTAAACCTAATTAGAGTTTTGGGTTCACCTAGTTGAAATCTAAGTGTCTTGTTTGGTTTGACTTGAATTTAGATCAAGTCTAGCTTAAAATAACTTATCATATTTAGTCTATGGGGTTAGACTCAATGGTCATGAGGAGATGATCAGACCCTATGTCATTTAGGTCTAAAGATTAGAGTTTAGTCAACCCTAGGTGTCATGAAGGCTAGTGTGCAAGCCTAAAGAAGTGTAGGGTCAAATAATTTTTAGAATTTTTGAACTTCTAAATAATTTTTAATAATTAAATTATTGAATGGAGTAATTAATTAATTAAAATTAAAATATAATTGAACAAATTTTGATTTTATGTTTTAAATATTCTACTCATTATATCCAGTTCAAGGATATCTTTTTCAAATTTTTATGATTTTTTCTTTGTCAAGTTATTAATTTTTAAAGTTTTAAGGTTTCTCTGTAGTTAATAAAACCATTAATTAAACAAAAATTCTTTAGGACGACGCATGTTCTCGTACGCATTGAAAACACGTCTGATCCACTGTGGGGGTTAGAACACGAGATCCTTTTTCATTTAATTGGAGCCGTCCATTTCCTAAACACGGAAATGGATGACATTTATGCATCTTCTTCATCTGCCCTTTCTCGTGAATCGTCAATCATTTTGGGACAATATCTCACTAGATTCTCCATGAAATCGAGTGATATTAGTTCCTAAAGCTTCATCTTGATAGGGCAAACCCATCCATATGGTGATGTATGGGCTGTGAACTAATTTGTTTCACAAATGACCAAAACTGATAGATTTAAGGCAAAATGGCCATACTTTAGCTTGACAAAGTGAAGCTTCAATCATGTTTATTTGGAACAATCACCAATTCCTTGTGAAGCTCCTAGTATGCTTAATTTGATGTGAAATTGAGTGGAGGTACGATTTCACTAAAATGGGCTCACTGCTTCTTAGAAGAGCAGGTTAGAGCCAATTTTGATTGGACTCTTTCTCTGTGAGGTCAGGGATGGATTTAGAAGAGTTAGTTTGAAGTTTTAGGGGGTTTTGTGTCAAACTCAAAATTAGTTCTATTTTTGTCAAGGAAATTTGAAGAGAACAGTGAGCTTCAAGGCTCGCTTCTATGGGGGATCAATTGCATATATGGTAGGGAAGAAATTTGTTGTTGAGGCTTTTCTCAATTGAGCAATCTATCATTCTCTTCCCTCATAGGTCTTATTGAGTTAGCCTACAAGTAGGCCTTATAAGCTTCATTGCTAGCCTTGGGTTCACTTGGGGGAGGCTATAAGCATGTCATGATGGTTAGGAGTTAAGATTGTAGGCTGTGGATGTCCATGGCTAAACTTTCCAAAGCTAATCCATGGTAAACTCAACTAGGGTGAAGGCTTGGTGTGTAGTTTGGCTTCCCCACATTCGTTAACTCAAGCGATGGATAAGGACTTCAAGTTTGGCTGAATTCACCTTCCCCATATGTGTTTTAACTGCCATTTAATGAAGCTTGAAGAGATTGATACATAATCCCTATCCTTCCTCATTTTCTATGAAATGTCATGATGAAGCCAATCATGATGGAAAAAATGTTTGGATAAGCTTCTTTTCAATTGGATTAGAGGGGAGGTGAGTTGTGATTCACCTATATCATTTTTCAAGTATACATGAAAGAATGGCACCTTTTACATCCATTCATGATGGTGCCACGATTAGCTTTCACCTTGGTTACCATGATGGCTAATGGGTTTGTCATGGGGTTAGCCATGTTATGGTGAAGTCCAATGGGTTGTGTATGACCTAATACCAATAGGTCTTGGATTATCTTTAGGCTTTCAATATGAATTATAGGTTATGATGTAGCCATGGAATTTGTCTTGCCATGGGCTTAACCAATAATTTTTATTTAAACCCTATGTCTATTGATATTGAATTACATTCTTTTTAATTAATTAAATGATTAATTAATTAAAAGAATAAAATATTTTGGTGAAAAGATCAAATTTTAATCAAGATGGTGAAGTTGACCAAATTTTACCAAGGTTGGTCTGAGTTGATAAGAGTTGACCAATTCTGGTCCAGGAAGGGTTGACCAATGTGGTTAATGTAGAGGTCATTAGGTCATGGATTGACCATTTTAACTAAATTTGACCAATGAGGTCAAGGGTTGATTAGTGTGGTCATTAGGTCATGGATAGACCACTTTGACCAAATTTGGCCAATTAGGTCAAGGGTTGACCAATGTGGTGGTCATTAGGTCATGGATTGACCATTTTGACCAAATTTGACCAATTAGGTCAACCTCTTTAGGTCATGGATTGACCATTTTGACCAAATTTGACCAATTAGGTCAAGGGTTGATCAATGTGGTGGTCATTAGGTCATGGATTGAACATTTTGACCAAATTTGACCAATCAAGTCAAGTGTTGACCAGTGTGGCCAATGTGGTGGTCATTAGGTCATGAATTGATCATTTTGACCAAATTTGACCAATTAGGTGAGGGGTTGACCAATGTGGTCAATGTGTCCCCAACTTAGGGTTTGTTTGATTCATATGAGATCTCTAAAGTTTGGGCTCAAAAGGGTATATTTTACCTTAAATGTTAAGGTTAAAGGGGTTTGGGAATATATTATGAAGTTAACTGTAGTAGATTTCTTCATACTATGAATTATTGATGTCATTGGGCCCCCAATATATGTGGAATACTGATCCCGATTTTTTAGTAAAGATCTAAGATGTGATGTATGAGATTATATGTTTAATTAATTGTTATTCTTAATTTGCAACAAAGTCAAAAACTTGATCCACAACAAAAGATACATCAGTTTTCCACTATGAAACAAATAATAATATAATTATTATATTTAAATATGAGATACGTATCGTTATCAAGTAATATAAAACTTTTTGATTAAGCCTTAAATATCGAACCCACAGGGAGAATAACAATATGTGCTTTAAAAAACTAGAAAGTTTAGATGAAAAAAATCTACTTCGCAAAGTATTCTTACTTAAACTTAAGATGCTATAATAGGAATGAAAATTCGATTCTTTTTGTAATTTTTATTTAATGTAAATAAAGTAAGCAACTAATTACTTAACTAACTACTTGCAAGATGAAGGATCTATAAATAAAATATCTTTTTCCTTATCATGAATCAGTAATAAGTGTAAAAATTCTTTTGTGAAAGTATGCTAAATGTGTTGTGCCAAATAGGAGTAGTTATATTCTTTACCCTTACTGGAGATGCAATAAAGAATATTGGCTAAGCTATAGTTTGAATAGTCTTGAAGACCGGTTAGGTAGGGAAGATACTAGCTCTCACTCTAGAGTTCCCTCTTCTCCCTCTACCTGGGGGGCTAACATCTTGTATCAAAACCTAAAACTATAAATCAAATTAGGGGCTTTAACCTGTCACTCTAAAGTCCTCTAATTCTACACCCATGAAAGTTTATTTCCCTTTTACACTCAACCCCATGAACTACATTTTCATCCATGAAATCAATATGTGATTCTAACTATTTGTTGACTGAGTCAATACCATCTAGGATCTTAAATGTTCTCACAACACATATTAACGTATTAATTGGCCAAATCAAGAGGTAAATGAAGTGCAAGGTTTCAAGTCATCACATCTTATGTCAACAGTGAAGTCTAATACTTCACACAACATCCTTTAAACACCTAATCACTTATCATTTTAAGGTAAAAGATAAATAAAACTACTCAAAATCTATGAAGAAAACATAACCATGATGAGTTTAAAAGTAGAAATCATGCACACAAACAAGAAATCTAGATTAAAACCAAGTGTAGTTACAAAGATAAACACTTATATCAAATCCTCTCCACCATATGTCTCGAAGTTCCTTTGAATTCTCTTCCTTCACCCACAATACAAACTAACACTCAATATAAAAATAAAGTGGCCGATGATGAAGGGCAACGACGACAGGGTTACTTTGATGAATGATGGGTGTAAAATCTGATAGGTGGCTGGCCTCTTCTCTTGGATAATCCAAGTCTTTTTTTATAAAAATCTAAGGGGTGCCTTGGTGTGTCTTCAAAAAGGTGTCTCCATTCAATGAATCATTTAGAAATTGCCTCCTCAAAAACCAATTGAATGAATTTTCATGTTCATGGGATATTTTCCACATTTTTTTTAAGGGTTGTTTCAAACACCACTTAAAAAATTTGTCTAAATTCAATGAATCATAAAATAACTACTTCTGGCTCTTAGGCGCGACTCTCTGGTGCTTAGGCGCCTTAGTTCATTTTTGCACCTTTCTTCATTTTTGCTCTAAATTTTGCTCTTTTTTTCACTCTTTTTAACAATTTTTATTCATTTGATTATACCTGAAAGAAAAACACAAATATTTTTCATTAAAGCGCAATATCTCAAAAAATAGGTATAAAAATGTGTTTAAAAATAGTACATATTTTGGGTGTATCAAATACTGAATAAGTATGTCGCACATATTGGCATTGGCTAAAATGGTCTACATAACCCACTAAAATTGTCAGTTTATTGGTTTTGAGAAGGAATGCTATGAGACTTATACTTTTTCTCAAAGTTAGAGGAAAGCATTAATTCTATGTCAGGAAGGTCTTACATCCAATACTAGGAGAGAGAATAGATTCCATATTTCATTTAAAGAGGTCTTATTCTATCTCTTAAAGATGTCAAATGTCAGTATGTCAGTTTTTGGGAAAGGAATGCTATGAGACTTAATTTCTTTTCTAAAGGAAAATGTTAAAGGAACGCCAATGTCAGGAAGGTTTTACATCCAATAGCATGGGAGAGATATGTAAGAGAGCTTCAGATTTCTGATAGGGATTTGATTCAGAAATTTGAGATGTAATGTTGATGTCATTCATAAGAAAAATTATCTATCATTTATGGATTTTTCAATTGTCGATGTATATTTTGGCATTTTGGACCAGCACAAAGATTGTAGATGGCTGGGGAGTAAGAATAGTATGTCTTATGAAAAAGTCATAGAAATAAATCATAAGAAAGTTGTAGTTCCTTATCCGAAAGATCTTATATCCCATGATAGGAGTGAAAATGATTGCCATATTCCATCATTTTTCAGAGGTATCAAATGTGAGTTTGGAAAAGGAATGTTATGCAACTTACATCCTATCCAAAGAAATAAGCTGAAGGACTACCATGATTCCGTATCAGTAAGGTTTTACATTCGATAGCTAAAACAAAGTAGATGTTATAATCCATTTAAGGAGGCATTAAACCACTCTTCAAAGGTGTAAAATGTCATTTATGGGAAGGAAAGCTAAGAGAATTACATCCCATCCCAAAGGAATATCTATTGGAAGACTGTAACTCCATGTTAGGAAGGTCTTATGTCCAATAGTTAAAAGGAGAGTAAATGTCATAATCCATTTAAAGAGGTTTTATACTACAAACTAGATATGTCAAATGTCAAGGTTTATTAGTTTTGAGAAGGAATGCTATGCGACTTATACCCTATCTTAAAGTAATAACTATAGGAAAGCTATATCTCCATGTCAGGAAGGTCTTATATCCAACAGTTAGAAAGAGAGTAGATGGCATAATCAATTTAAAGAGGTCTTATACTACAATCTAAAGATATCAAATGTCGGTTTTGGAAGATGAATGCTTGGAGAATTACATCATAATCCAAAGAAAATACTAAAGGAATGCCATAATTCTATTTCAGGATGGTCTTACAACTAATAGTAAGAGAGAGAGAGAGAGAGAGAAAGAGAGAGAGAGTAGATGCCATATTCCATCTAAGGAGGTCTTACACTACTTCTCAAAGATGTCGAATGTCTGTCCTAGGAAGGAATTCTAGGAGACTTATATCCTATCCCAAAAGAAAAGTTAAAGGAAGGCTAAAATTCCATGACAGAAAAGTCTTATACCTAGTAGCAAGAGGAGAGTGGATGTCATACTCAATTGAATGAGGTCTTATACCACTACTTAGAAATGTCAAATATCAATTTTGGAAGATGAATGCTGTGTGAATTACATTCTATTCCATAGTGAGAACCTAGAGGAATGCCATTACTCTGTATTGGAAGGTCTTATATCCAATAGTAAGAGAGTGAGAGTAGATGCCATATTCCATATAGGGGGGTTTTGTACTACAATTCAATGATGTTAATGTCGATGTCCATTGGTTTTATGAAAGAATCCTATGTGACTTACATCCTATCCCAAAGGAATAACTATTGGAAAACTGTAAGTCTGTGTCAGGAAAGTCATATATCCAATAGTTAAAAGGAGAGTAAATGTCATAATCCATTTAAAGAGGTCTTATACTACAAACTAGATATGTCAAATGTCAAGGTTTATTAGTTTTGAGAAGGAATGCTATGTGACTTATAACCTATCTCAAAGAAATAACTATAGGAAATCCATATCTCTATGCCAGGAAGGTCTTATATCCAATAGTTAGAAAGAGAGTAGATTCCATAATCTATTTAAGGAGATCTTATACCACAATCCAAAGATATGAAATGTCGGTATTGAAAGACGAATGCTTGGTGAATTACATCCTAATCCAAAGAAAATACTAAAGGAATGCCATAATTCTATGTCGGGATGGTCTTACATCTAATAGCAAGAGAGAGAGGGAAAGAGAGAGAGTAGACGCCATTTTCCATCTAAGGAGGTCTTACAGTACTTCTCAAAGATGTCAAATGTCTATCCTGGGAAGGAATGCTGGGAGACTTATATCCTATCGTAAGAGAAAAGTTAAAGGAAGGCTAAAACTCCATGTCAGAAAAGCCCTATACCTAGTAGCAAGAGGAGACTGGATGTCATACTCTATTGAAGGAGGTCTTATACCACTACTTAAAAATGTCAAATGTCTATTTTGGAAGAGGAATGATGTGTAACATACATCCTATTCCATAGCGAGAAGCTAGAGGAATGCCATTACTCTGTAACAGGAAGGTCTTATATCCAATAGCAAGAGAGTGAGAGTAGATGCCATATTCCATTTAGGGAGGTTTTGTACTTCAACTCAGAGATGTCAATGTCGATGTCTATCGGTTTTTAGAAGGATTGCTATGTGACTTACATGCTATCCCAAAGGAATAACTATTGCAAAACTTTAACTCTGTGTCAGGAAGGTCTTATATCTAATAGTTAAAAGGAGAGTAAATGCCATAATCCATTTAAAGAGGTCTTATAGTACAAACTAGATATGTCAAATGTCAAGGTTTGTTAGTTTTGAGAAGGAATGTTATGC
Source organism: Phalaenopsis hybrid cultivar (assembly GCA_002079205.1). Taxonomy (NCBI): domain Eukaryota; kingdom Viridiplantae; phylum Streptophyta; class Magnoliopsida; order Asparagales; family Orchidaceae; genus Phalaenopsis; species Phalaenopsis hybrid cultivar. The sequence goes on along the minus strand of JXCR01126349.1, from coordinate 17,223 downwards.
GACTTATATTCTATCTCAAAGAAATAACTATAGGAATGCCATATCTCCATGTCAGGAAGGTGTTATATCCAATAGTTAGAAAGAGAGTAGATTCCATAATCTATTTAAGGAGATCTTATACCACAATCCAAAGATATCAAATGTTGGTATTGGAAGACAAATGCTTGGTGAATTACATCCTAATCCAAAGAAAATACTAAAGGAATGCTATATTTCTATGTCGGGATGGTCTTACATCTAGTAGCAAGAGGGAAAGGGAAAGAGAGAGAGAGTAGATGCCATATTCCATCTAAGGAGGTCTTACACTACTTCTCAAAGATGTCAAATGTCTATCCTGGGAAGGAATGCTGGGAGACTTAGATCCTATTGCAAGAGAAAATTTAAAAGAAGGCTAAAATTCCATGTCAGGAAAGCCTTGTACCTAGTAGCAAGAGGAGAGTGGATGTCATACTCTATTGAAGGAGGTCTTATACCGCTACTTAAAAATGTCAAATGTCAATTTTAGAAGAGGAATGATGTGTGAATTACATCCTATTCCATAGAGAGAAGCTAGAGGAATGACATTACTCTGTAACTGGAAGGTCTTATATTCAATAGCAAAAGAGTGAGAGTAGATGGCATATTCAATTTAGGGAGGTTTTGTACTACAACTGAGAGATGTCTGTCAGTTTTTAGAAGGATTGCTATGTGACTTACATCCTAACCCAAAGAAATAACTATTGGAAAACTGTAACTCCGTGTCAGGAAGGTCATATATCCAATAGTTAAAAGGAGAGTAAATGTCATAATCTATTTAAAGAGGTCTTATACTACAAACTAGATATGTCAAATGTCAAGGTTTGTTAGTTTTTAGAAGGAATGTTATGCAAATTATATTCTATTTCAAAGAAATAACTATAGGAAAGCCATATCTCCAGGTCAAGAAGGTCTTATATCCAATAGTTAGAAAGAGAATAGATGCCATAATATATTTAAGGAGATCTTATACCACAATCCAGAGATATCAAATGTCACTATTGGAAGATGAATGCTTAGCGAATTACATCCTAATCCAAAGAAAATACTAAAGGAATGCTATAATTCTATGTCGGGATGGTCTTACATCTAATAACAAGAGAGAGAGAAAGAGAGAGAGAGAGAGAGTAGATGCAATATTCCATCTAAGGATGTCTTACACTACTTCTCAAAGATGTCAAATGTCTCTCCTCGGATGGAATGCTAGGAGACTTACATCCCATCCTAAGAGAAAAGTTAAAGGAAGGCTAAAATTCCATGACAGGAAAGCCTTATACTTAGTAGCAAGAGGAGAGTGGATGTCATACTCTATTTAAGGAGGCCTTATACCACAACTTAGAAATGTCAAATGCCAGTTTTGGAAGATGATGTGTGAATTACATCCTATTCCATAGAGAGAAACTAGAGGAATGTCATTACTCTGCAATAGGAAGGTTTAATATCCAATAGCAAGAGAGTGAGAGTAGATGCCATGTTCCATTTAGGAAGGTTTTGCACTAGAACTTAGAGATGTCAATGTTGATGTCCGTCAGTTTTTAGTAGAATTTCTATGTGACTTACATCCTATCCTAAAGGAATAACTATTGGAAAACTGTAACTTTGTGTTAGGAAGGTCTTATATCCAATAGTATGGGAGTAAGTAGATGTGAGGTCTTATACTACAACTCAGAAATGTCAATGTTGATGTCTGTCAATTTTGAGAAGGAAAGTTATGCGACTTACATCCTATTCCAAAGGAATAACTATTGAAAAACCGTAACTCAGTGTCAGGATGGTCTTATATCCAATTGTTAGGGAGTTATTCAATGCCATAATCTATTTAAGGAGGTCTTATACTACAACTCATAAATGTCAATATTGATGTCTATCGATTTTGAGAAGGAATGTCATGCAACATACAACCTATCTTAAAAGTAACTATTGCAAAACCATAACTCCATTTCAGGAAGGTCTTATATCCAATGATTATAGAGTAAGTAGATTACATAATCCATTTAAGGAGGTCTCAAAGATGTCAAATGTCAATTTCTGTCAGTTTTGAGAAGAAATGCTATGCGACTTACATCCTATCTCAAAGGAATAACTATTGGAAAAATGTAACTCCGTGTCAGGAAGGTATTATATCCAATAATTAGAGAGTAAGTAGATGTCACAATCCATTTAAGGAGGTCTTATACTACAACTAATAGATGTCAAATGTTAATATCTGTCAATTTTGAGAAGGAATGCTATGCGACTTACATCCTATCTCAAAGGAATAACTATAGGAAAACCATATCTCTATGTTTGGAAGGTCTTACATCCAATAGTTAGGGAGTAAGTAGATTCCATAATATCATTTAAAAAGGTCTTATACTACAACTCAAGATGTCAAATGTTAATGTTTGTCATTTTTGAGAAGGAATGTTATGCAAGTTACATCATATCTTAAAGGAATAACTACTGGAAAGCTGTAACTCCGTGTCAGGAAGGTCTTACATCCAATAATAAAGAGAAAGTTGATGCCATATTCCTTTGTAGGAGGTATTAGAACACTTACTAAAGATGTCAAGTGTCTAATTTGGAAGAGGAATGCTATGCAACTTACATCCTATTCCGAGGAAAAGACTGAAGGAATTCCATAATTTCGTGTCAGGAAGGTCTTACATCCAATAGTGAGAGAGAAAGTAGAAGCCATATTCCATTGAAGGAGGTCTTATACTACTTCTCGAAGATGCCAATATGTCTATCTTGGGAAGGAATGTTAGGAAACTTATATCCTATCCCATAAGAAAATGCTAAAGGAAAGCCAATGTCAGGAAGGTTTTACATCCAATAGCAAGGGAGAGTAGATGTTATAATCTATTCAAGGAGATCTTATAATACTATATAGAGATGTCAAATGTCAGTTTTGGATGAGGAATGCTATGCGAATTATATCCTATTTCAAAGAAAATACTGAAGGAATGCCATAACTCCGTGTCAAGAAGGTCTTACATCCAATAGTAAGAGAGAAAATAGATGCCATATGCCATCTAAGGAGGTATCATACTACTCCTTGATATGTCTAACTTGGGAAGGAATTCTAAGAGACTTATATCCTATCCCAAAAGAAAGTGCTAAAGGAAGGCTAAAATTCCATGTCATGAAAGCCTTATACCTAGTAGCAAGAGGAGAGTGGATGTCATACTCCATTGAAGGAGGTCTTATACAATTACTTAGAAATGTCAAATGTTAATTTTAGGAAGGAGAGTTAAGAGACTTATATCCTATCCTAAAAGAAGAGATAGAAGAAGGCCATAACTCCATGTCAAGAAGGTCTTACATCCAATAGCAGAAAAGAGAGTGGATATCATATACCATTAAAGGAGGTTTTATACCATCTCTCGAAGATGTCAAATGTTGAGTTCCTGTTTCATTTGGAAGAAATTCCAAAGGAATGATATCTTTACTCAGAGAAAAAAATGAATTCAATAGGAAAGCCTTGATTCCTTTATCAAGAAGGTCTTACATCCAATAGCATGAGAGTATGTCTGGAAAAACACATAGGTTGATTGACTTGTTTTGAAATCTTAATGTTTGTCGGGCTTAAATCTTCTAAAAGAAATTATATTTTTTTGCCCATGTTTTTTCATTTAGTTTGTATGAAGATCAATAATCAATTTTATGTCGTTTTATGAAGTTGAGTTGATGTCATTTTTGTTTTGATCATTTGTTTCCCAGTTTACAAACGTGTCATTTTTTTATTTCGCATGATTTTTTTTTAAATACCTTCCATTGATTAGGGGTAAAACTCTTTTTTCTCGACAATCATCCAACTAATATGATCCTCCCAAATAAGTCTTTTCAACTACATATGGGCCCTCCCACTATTTTTTGTCAAAGTTGTTCGGATTGTCTTTCAGAAATCATTTTGATGTTCATGAATTAAGATTAGAATTGGATCCTCATAAAGCTTCAATTAATTTGCTATTAACTCAATCTTTTATCTTAGTTCCCTATTACTGGGTCCAGGCAGATTTTAAATTTTGATTATATAATCAAAATATTTTTATTTTCTAAGGATATTTTTGAGCCAATTAATAGTAAACCAAAAGGCAAAATCACTTAATTTTTCTCCTGAATATAATATCAGAAGAATTTTATTAAGACAGTTTTTCAAGTTTTAATAATTATGGGAGCGTTTGGACACCAATTTTTGATTTTATGGTCACTTCAAGCTTTTCCTCAAAGAATTATTATATCTCGTGGTGGCATATTTTAAGGATTTTTAATGTCTAAATTCAAATAAAATTTTTTTGATTTCATGCTCACCTCAAGCCTTTTCTCAAGAAATTACTATTTTTGGTGAAGCATATTTAAGGATTTTGAATGTCCGAACACTAATTTTTGATTTTATGCTCACCTCAAGCTTTTTATCAAGGAATTACTATATCTGGTGGAGCATATTTTAAGGATTTTGAATATACAAACACCAATTTTTGATTTTTTTCCTCACCTTAAGCTCCTTTATTATATCTGGTAGAGTATTTTAAAGATTTTGAATGTCTGAATTCAAACACCAGATTTTGATTTTATGCTCACCTCAAGCTTTTTCTCAAGGAATTATTATATCTAGTGGATCATATTTTAACAGTTTTGAATGTCCAAACTTCCCTAATTAATTATTCTTAAATACTGCTTAAGACAAATTTAAAAATATTATAACTCACTCGAATACTATGACTCAATCATTTGGCATGATATTAAAAGGCTTGAAATATCCTTAGTCAATTACTTGTATTTTTATCACACAATTTTATTTTTGAAATTTACTTAGGACTCAATTTGAATATTTATTAAAGTAAAGGACCTAGTTATTAGGGCATTAATTTCATTTTTACCTGACATCATATATATATATATATATATATATAATCAAAATGCTGAAATCTTTGTCTTAGATTACACCTTTCTGGATTGACCTTTTATTAATGATTTTTTGATATATCACAACCTTCGAGAAAAAGATTAATTTTTTGGGATCAAACACAACATGTCATGTTATTTATGAAAAATGTACAGGGTCAAATGGTTCTAGATTCATTTTGTAAACTGGGAGTTTGTCATGTTATGTCATTTTTGTATTGTCATTGTGGAATGTACATTATAGATATCATATAATGTTTGTTATAGATATCACGTACTATCTATCATAGATAAACATCATAGAATGTCTGTCATAGTCATAGAATGGAATGTTTGTCATAAATGTCATTGAATATTTGTTACAAAATGTAATGTCTGTCATTGATTTTATGGAATGTTTGTCTTAAATAAAATGGATTGTCTATCTGTCATAGATATTATGGAATTACTGTCTGTCATAGGTATTATGGAATGTTTATTTGTCATATATATTATGGAATGCCTGTCATAATATCATGGAATGTTTGTCATAGATATCATGGAATGTCTGTCTATCATAAATTTCATGGAATGTCTATCTATCATAGATATTATGGAACTTCTGTCATAGATATTATGGAATGTGAATGTCATATAATATCTATCATAGATTTCATGGAGATTCTGTCATAGATGTCATGGAATGTTAGTTGTGAATATCATAGAATGCTAGTCATAGATGTATGCCATGAATGTCATAGAATGTCTATCGTGTCTGTTGTAAATGTGATAGGATGTCTATCGTGAATGTATATCATAGAATGCCTATCGTCAATGTCTTGAAATTTTTGTTGTGGATGTCATAGAATGTCTATTGCGTCTGTTGTAAATGTCAAAGAATGTCAGTCATAGATGTCATAGAATGTTTGTTGTAAATGTGATAGGATGTATGTCATAGATGTCGTGAAATGTATTTTGTAAATGTCATAGGATATCTATTGTGAATGTCATGCAATGTCTGTTGTAAATGCTATGAAATTTTTGTTGTAAATTTCATGGTATGTCCGTTGTGAATGTTATAAAATGCTTGTTATGAATGAAATGTCAGTTGTGAATGTTATGAAATGTCTGTATAATATGTTCGCCAAAAATATCGTGGATAACTCTTATTATCTAAGAATTGAAATTAAGAAAGATAATCTTTTCTGTCAAATGATAAAATACCTTAGAATGCCTTGTCATTTTAACTCTTAATGTCTAAGAGTTAAAATTTGGGTAAGATAATTCTATATTGAGAAATGTTGGGATGAATCAGGAGAAAGGGAAAGGGCAAATAATGATAGAAAATAAAAGAAATGTTGGGCGGTAAACTTTTGAAGAAGACTCTAAAATGTCAAATTCTCATATAGGGAAAATCACATAAAAGGTGTGATAACCAAATATTTAGGTTCATCACATATTGTGAATTCTTTGTTTTCCTACGAGAGCAAGCTCCTATAGTTAATTAAATCTTAGGTAATTCAAGATTTACCCAAGAAAACTCTTGATTAATGTTAATAGTTCTTCTAAGATGTCAAGATCAAAGAAAGAAACATCAAATGTCTATTCCTAGGGTAATAAATTTCTAAGAATCCAATTCTACCCTAAAGGTTTTGTTTTGTTCATTTTGTGTTTTATGTTTCATCGTATTGTTTTATTTTTGTTTTGTTTTTGTTTTATATTATGCTGTTTTGAATTTGTCATGTCATTTTGTTTATGTTGTTTTGTTTTGTCATTTTATCATTTTTTGCTTTAGTTTGTTGTCTTGAAATTTTGCTTGCAAATGTCATCCTGCAAAACATAGCATGCAAAGGAAATCTAAAGAAAAATTTTATTTTCATATCTCCAATAAACCTAAAAAATAGAACATGATTAGCATAAAATCATGTCTTTAAATTTATCAGTTTTAGTTGTTCATTTAATTGGTTGAATAATTTTAAATGACCGGGTTATGATGTCTACGGCTCCGTCGTCCCGGGGCCGTAAAATATTCATATTTACTTAGTCCAAAAGGTGTTTAAGCCAGGACCAGAAGATTCTTGTCAGCAACCATAGATTGTGTCATCTAAGAAATCTTCGTAAATGTGAACATAAATGTTCAATTTGCATTTTGTGATCTTAATTAATTTTTTAAATGTCTTTTAAGATGATTTTTATGTCATTATGTCAGTGAGTTGGATTTTTATGATGTCATTTGTTTTAGGTCCGATGTCAATTAGACCTGAAGGAGTATAATTGATGGCTAAGCTTTAGGTTTAAGGTCAGTGAAACTTGAAGATTGATGTCATTCAATTTGGATAGATCTTAGGTTTTGAAGATGATTTAGGTTCAAAGTAGATAAAACTAAGAGTTTTAAGTCCAATGTGAGTAGGACTTAAGAAATTTAGGTTTAATGTAGGTAGAACCCAGAGTTTTAAGTCCAATGTGAGTAGGAATTAAGAAATTTAGGTTTAATGTAGGTAGAACTTAAAGGTTGAAATTGGTTTAAGTCTAATGTAGTTAGAACTTAAGATAATTTAGGTTAAATGTAGGTATAACCTAAAGTTTGAAATGGTTTAAGTCCAACGTAGGTAGGACTTAAAGTGTTTTAGGTTTAAGATAGGTAGAACCTAGAGATTAAAATGGTTTTAATTCCAATGTAGTTAGGACTTAGGGTGATTTACGTTCAATATAGATAGAACCTAAGGTTTGAAATAGTTTACGTCCAATATGATTAAGACTTAGAGTTGGTTCGATTTAAATTCAATGTAGGTTGAACTTAAAGTCTAAGATTTAGGTTAACTTGAGTTGAGTTTAAGAGTTTAAGTTAAGTTCAAGTTGGGTTAAACTTAAGAGTTTGAATTGACTTAAGTCTAATGTAGTTAAGACTTAAAGGTTTGAGTTAGGTTCAACTTGGGTTGAAACTAAGATTTATGTTAACTTGATTTGATTTTAAGGATTTGAGTTGAATTAGGTTCAAGTTAGGTCGTACCTGGGAATTTGAGTTGACTTCAATTTAAGTTGGATTTAACCTAAAGTTGATTTTGACTTAAGTTAAATTTGAGTTGAACCTAAGTTAGGTTTGATTTAGGTTCAACATATGTTGAACCTAAGGTTTGGATAACTTGGGTTTAAGTTGAGTTAAACCTAAGTTTGAAGTTGAGTTAGGTTCAATTTGGGTTGAACCTAAAGTTGATGTGGACTTAGGTTCAATTTAAGTTAAACCTAAGTTAAAGGCATGATTTAGGTTTAGTATATGTTGAACCTCAAGTTTGGTTAACTTGGGTTCAAGTTAGCTTGGACCTAAGTTTGAAGTTAAGTTATGTTCACTTTATGTTGAACCTAAAGTTAATGTTGACTTAGGTTCACATTGAGTTGCACCTAAGTTAAAGTATATGTTCGAAACTAAGGTTTGTTTAAGGTTTAAGGTTAGTTAACCTAATTTAGATAAAGTTTAATTGATTAGATAAAGTTTAATTGATTAATTAGAATTATTTAGGGTTAAGTCTAATTAGGGTTTGAGATTAATTAAACCTAATTTAGGTAAGGTTTAATTGATTAATTAGACTTAATTAGGGTTAAGTCTAATTATGGTTTAAGGGTAATTAAACCTAATCTAAGTAAGGTTTAATTGATTAATTAGACTTAATTAGGGTTAAGTATAAATAGGGTTGAAGGGAAACTAAACCTAATGTAGGTAAGGTTTAATTGATTAATTAGACTTAATTAAGGTTAGGTGTAATTATGGTTTATGATTAATTAAACCTAATTTAGATAAGGTTTAATTTATTTATTAGACTTAATTACGATCAAGTATAATTAAGCTTTATGATTAAATAAAACTAATTTAAGTAAGGTTTATTGATTAATTAGGTCTAACTAGGGGGACCTAATTAAGTTTTGTGTAGTTAAACCTAAAGTAGTTAAGGTTTAACTAGGGTTTAAGTTTGTTTAAATGTGGTTTAGACCCAATTAAGATTTGTTGAGTTAAACCTAACACAGTTAATGTTTAACTAGGGTTTTAATTAAGTCTAAATGTGGTTTAGACCTAATTAGGCTTTATTGACTTAAACATAACGTAGTTTAGCTTTAACTAGGGTTTAATTAGGCTAATTAGGTCTAATTATGGGTTAGGCCTAATTTGGGTTTATGGTGTTAAGCCTAATGTAGTTATGGCCTAACAAGGTTTAATTAGGTCTAAATGTGGTTTTGACCTAATTAGGATTTGTTGAGTTGAACCTAATGTAGTTAAGATTTAACTAGGATTTAATTAGGTCTAAATGTGGTTTAGACCTAATTTGGGTTTGTTATGTTAAACCTAATGTAGCTAAGTTTTATTTAGGGTTTAATTAGGTCTAAATATGGTTTAAACCTAATTAGAGTTTTAGGATCACGTAGATGAAATCTAAGTGTCTTGTTTGGTTTGACTTGAATTCAAATCAAGTCTAGGTTAAAATGTCTTATCATATTGAGTCTATGGGGTTAGACTCAATGGTCATGAAGATATGATAAGACTATATCTCATTTCGGTTTAAAGATTAGGGTTTAGTCAACCCTAAGTGTCAAGAAGGCTAGTGTCAAGCCTAAAGGAGTCTAGGGTTAAATATGTAATTTTCAATTTTGCAACTCTTAATAGTTTTTTTTTTAATTTGTAAATGGTTAAAAATTTTTAATTTTGGAGTTCAAAATGTCACTCTAAGTTTTCTAACCATTTCTAATTTTACTTTCCAATTAATCCACTTTTTATAATTATTTTAAGAATAAATAGAGAATATGATGAAAATTAAGAAATTTAATCATAGGGAGCATTTCTAGCGTTGGAAAAATTGTGGAAGGTTCCTAATGACTTAAAGATAATTCCTTAGAAATTTTAGAATTCTTGAAATTATCAATAATTTTTAACATTTAAATTACTCCAAGGAGTAATTAATTAATTGAAAATTAAATATAATTAAACAAATTATGATTTTATGTTCAAAATATTCTACTAATTATATTGAGTTCAAGGGTATCTTTGTCATATTTTTATGAATTTCCCTTTTTCAAGATATTAATTTTTGAAGTTTTTAAGGTTTCTCAGTATTTAATTAAATCATTAATTAAAAATAAATTCCTTAGGATAGCGCGTGTCCTGGTACGCATCAAAAATGGGTATGATCCAATGCGTGGGTTAGAACACGAATCCTATTTCATTTAATCATAGTCGTCCATTTCCATGTTATGGAAATGGACGACATCCATGCATCTTCTTCATCTGCTCCTTTCCCACAAACAATCCATTATTTAGGGACAATATCTCGAGATTCTCCATGAAATCGAGTAAGATTTGTTCCTAAAGCTTCATCTTGAGAGGGCGAACCAATCCATATGGTGATGAATGGGCTGTGAAATAGTTCATTTCATAAATGACAAAAAATGAGCAAGATTTAGGTCAAAATGGCCATACCTTAGCTTTAAGTGAAGCTTCAATCAAGTTTGTTTGGAACAATTTCCAAGTCCTTGCGAAGCTCTAGTATGATCAATTTAAAGTGAAATTGAGTGGAGGTGCGACTTCACTAAAATGGGCTCACGACTTCATTCAAGTGTAGGTTAGAGCGAATGGGAGGAGCCGATTTTGATTGGACTCTTCTTATCTGAGGTCAGGGATCGATTTGGAGGAGTTAATTTGAATTTTTAGGGGGTTTTGTGTCAAACCCAAAATTGGTCCTCTTTTTGGGCAGGGAAATTAGAAGAGAACAGTGAGCTTCAAAGATTGATTCTTTGGGGGATCAATTGCGTATAGGATAGGGAAGAACTTCCCAGTTGAGGGTTTTCTCAATTGAATAGTCAACAATTCTCTTCCCACATGAGTCTTCTCGGGTTAGCCTATATATAGGTCTTAGAAGAGTCATGGCTAGCCTTGGTTTCACTTGGGGTAGGCTATAAGCCTATCATGACAGTCAAGATATAAGATTCTAGGTTGTGGATAATGATCCCTAGATACTGCTAATATGAAAAGTACAACAATAATTAAGATTATATTTCACTTATATTTCCTTACTTTGAAAAAAAAAAGCTTGATCCTGAAGAAAAATAAGAATTTAACTTTTAATTTATATATGTTGGAAAAACTTGATCCTAAAGAAAAATAAGAATTTAACTTTTAATTTATATATATTGTGATACTAAATAAAAGTATACGTATCGTTATCAAGTAATATAGGACTTTTTGATTAAGACCAGAATATCGAACCCACAAGAAATTTATACAATATGCACTTTTAGAAAACTTTCTATTTTTAAAAAGACATTTACTTAAATTGAATATATTTTGCAGTAATAAAAATTCAAATATTTTTGGTATTTTGATATTTTGACAAAACAGTAACAACTTAAAAGGGTAACTAGAGTTTTGTAGATGAAAAGTACTTAATAAGGAAAAATATATTTCTTCTTATCATGAAATAGTAATAAGTATAGGAATTCTATTGTGGAACTATGCAAATTGTGTTGTGCCAAATAGGAGAAATAATATCCTTTACCCTTACTAAAGTTGTTATAATGAACATTGGCTAATTTAAAATTTTAATAATTTTGAAGATCGGCTAGGCAAGGAAGATATTTGCTCTAACTCTAGAGTTCCTTCAATTCCCTCCACTTGGTGGCTAACATCTCGTATCAGAACCTAAAATAATAAACCAAGTTGGGGGCTTTAACCTGTCACTTAAAGTCCTCCAACTCTACACCCTTCAATGAATATTTCCCTATTTATTTGCACTCAATCATATGAACTATATTATCATTCATACAACCTCATGTGATTCTTTCCAATTTTTGACTGGACAATACCAGCCCGGTTCTTACATGTTCTCACAACAAATTTTAACATCTTGATTGAGCCAAATAAGAAGTAAATGAAGTGCATGGATTTAAATCTTTCACAACTTTTTCCAACATTAAAGATCAATACTCTCCACAACTTCCATCCAAAACTTAATTACCACAACTTCTTTCCAACATTAAAGATCAATACTCTCCACAACTTCCATCCAAAACTTAATTACTTATCATTTCAAGAAGAACATTAAAGATCAATACTCTCCACAACTTCCATCCAAACTTTAATTACTTATCATTTTAAGGAAAAAATAAAGAAAACTACTCAGAATACATTGGATTGGACAAATCAAGAAGTAAATGAAGTGCATGGATTTAAATCATCACAACTTCTTCCAACTAGATCAATACTCTCCACAATTTCCATCCAAAACTTAATCACTTATCATTTTAAGAAGAAAGATAAAGAAACACTCAGAATCCATGGAGAAAACAAAACCACACTTTAGTTTAAAAGTAGAAATCATTGTCAAATCAAAATCCATGGAGAAAACAAAACCACACTTTAGTTTAAAAGTAGAAATCATTGTCAAACCAATAAGAAGTCTCACAAATTCCATCCAAAACTTAATTACTTATCATTTTAAGAAGAAAGATAAAGAAAACTACTCATTTTATCCATTACTTAATTACTTATCATTTTAAGATGAAAGATAAAGAAAAATACTCAAAATCCTTGGAGAAAAAAGAAACACACTTTAGTTTAAAAGAAGAAATCATTGTCAAACCAACAACAAGTCTCAATTAAAACCAAAGAAGTTTATCATTTTAAGAAGAAAGATAAAGAAAACTACTCAGAATCCATGGAGAAAACAAAACCACATTTATCATTTTAACAAGAAAGATAAAGAAAACTACTCAGAATCCATGGAGAAAACAAAACCACATTTTAACTCAGAATCCATGGAGAAAACAAAACCACACTTTAGTTTAAAAGTAGAAATCATTGTCAAATCTCATAATCCATGGAGAAAATAAAATCACACTTTAGTTTAAAAGTAGAAATCATTGTCAAACCAATATTTATGGAGAAAATAAAACCACACTTTAGTTTAAAAGAAGAAATTATTGTCAAACCAACAATATTGTATGGAGAAAACAAAACCATACTTTAGTTTAAAAGTAGAAATCATTGTCAAACCAACAATACATTAATTAAAACTAAAAGTAGTCTTTTAGTTTAAAAGTAGAAATCATTGTCAAACCAACAAGAAGTCTCAATTAAAACCAAAAGTAGTTTCAAAAAAACAAAAGATAAAAACATATCTCAAGTCCTCCACCAAACTCTTGAAGTTCGTTTGATTCTCTTCTCTTTACAATCACTCAAAATAAAATAACAAAAATGATAAAATAAAAATAAATGTAGTGCCTGAAAATCTCTCTGAACTAACTCCCCAAATAATGAACTCTCAAAACTTTCCAAGTATATTCAATACTCTTTTCAAAGTCCTCTCTTCTTTCTTTTATAGTTTTCGAAGAGGTGCCTTGGAAACTATTCAAAATGTGTCCCAATACCATGTATTTCCCAAAGAGATGCATCCTTTCGTGATAATTTTCGTCCATTGTGGTTATAACCACCTATTAAGCCAATGGGTGCCTCAAAAACCTCTTCAAAATTTATAGAAATCGACTTTACTCGTCTAGTAACTGCCCCTGGCAGTTAAGGGTGGGACATCTGGCGCTTACGCGCAACCTTATCTGTTTAACTTGCGCTTAAGCGTCGGATCTGGCGCTTAGGCACCAAAACGCATTTGCACATTTTTCACCTTTTGGCTCCAAATTTGATATTTTTTCACTCCTTTAAACATTTTTCACATTTTTATTTGTATCTGCAAGAAAAACACAAAATACCTTCCATTAAAGTGCAATATCTAAAAAATAGGTATAAAAGTGTGTCTAAAAACACTATATATTTTAGGTGTATCACAATGCCCCAAACTTAAAATGTTACTTGTCCTCAAGTGACACTTCAACCTTTAAAAACTACATATGTATGGTATGTATATGAGTTTCTTTAGAAATTACAAAAATTTAGATTTAGAAATATAGGAGACTAATTTAGAAGAAAATATTCAGTAAATGCGAGCAACTTAAAGTTTAAAAATTCTTAAAGTTAATAAAGATGAAAATATGAGTTTCTATCTAATTTAGAAATGTATTGTAATTTTTCCAAATTTAGAATTTAATTATTTTATTATCTCCACTAAAAAATTTCCATTAAAAATAATTTTACTTACTATATTATATCAATAAGCTTAAGAGTTTCTCAAGTCTTATTCATTAAAAAGATCAAATGTAGAACCAATTTTTGATTAGACACTAATCCTCAAGCTTCTCCTTCTTAATTTTTTTTCCTCTTTTTCTTTTTTTTTCTTTTCTTTCTTTTTTTTCTTTTTCTTTTTTAGGCAAGGATTACTATGTCTGGATAGGCCTTTAATGATTTTGAATTCCACTTCTCCTTTCCAAAAAAAAAAGTCTTGATATAAGTCTTTTACTTATAAATATAATAATAGTTTTGAAAATTATTTTAAGAAAATAAATTTAAGTATTAAAAATAAAAGTCTAAATTATCTAAATTTTTCAAAAAAATAAAAGAAATTTAAGTATCAAAAATAAAAGTCTAAATTATCTAAATTTTTCAAAAATACAATTTTTCTTACTAAAGACAGTCACTTATATTAATCATTTTCTCATCTAAAAACTTTTTAACTTAAAGTTTTTCTTCATTACTAAAAGTAACTAAAATTTTCTTACTCATTTCTAAAATCAAATTTTACTTCCCTAATATAACTTCATATAAATAATCAATTTTTTTCTTTTCAAATCAAATTGACTTGTAGCACATTTGAGAACAAATAAAATTCTAGTTTTTCAAATATTTTTCATCCCTCCAAACTTAAATTTTTAACAGATTAAACAGTTTAGAATCAGATATATATAAGCAGGAATGAAAATTTAAAAATAACATGCTAACAGGAAATTTAAAGCCTAAGGATACAAGTATAAAACTAAAAAATAGGAGTAAAATTAACTTTTGATCAAAATTTCTATATTTTTATTTTACTTTAACATATAGAGATTCAATAGACTTCTAAATAGTTGGTATAAACATAAAAACAAACATACACACTACCGACATCACAATCTTAACATAAAGACAAACTTGCAAACATGATAAAAGAAATATAAAGGGTAGGAGTTTATAAAGATTTTCTACTTTATAACAGATATGAAATTAAGCACGTGAAGTAGATGGTCTAAATAAAGAAGCAGCAGAGGTAGATGCAGTAGACGTTTCCATTCCATAACTCCTAATCTTTCTCTCCAGCCAACAATTGAATGCTCAAAATAAGTCTTCACACTCACCTTAGTGATGGGCATTAGAGATAATAATACTTCCTCCCAGCTATCATATTTAACTCCAACCTGCTCACACAAAGAAAAGATCAAGGAAGCAAATCCCAGACCTGTAGTAGTAACAGCTTTAGCATAACTGATGATAGTTTGACAGATCAAAGCTCCAATGTTGATGAGCTTTCCCTCTTCAAAACAATAGTTCAACATCTCGCTTTCTCTGTTCACTTCACTGAGATGATTGGTCGGAAGCAGATGAGCAGAAATGAAATAGTGCCAGACCTTTGAAGGTGCACATAACTTTGAAGTTGAGAAATTTACTCTCCTTTCATTAGTTATCTTCTGAAGTCCTCTCCTAATAGTCAAGTAAGAAATAATCTCATCTAACTCTGCTTTAGTAGGACTATAATTTGCATACAAAATATAACATATCCGGTGGTAAACGGTAAAACAAGTTGATTACCTCTGGCGAAAAAGGTACCAACTTTCCTCGAACCATAACTCGATTGTCTTCAGCTTCAGAGAGATTTGCATAGAACTCCCTCACAACAGAAATCACTACAATAGCAGAGAAACAACAGAGATGTTCCCACTATCGACAAATAATTAAATCTTCCCAGTCTCCACCCAGATTTCTAAAACATCACTTCTGAATCAGTTTGTGTGATTGCAACACATCACTATGCTGATGTTGTGCCTTTGAGCTAACAAATTTGCTCAAGTCAAACAGGCTTTTTCCTTTACTCCTCTTCATTCTTGGTGCCATTCTACAATATAAATTCCAAAAATAACTTCAAAAACCAAATCTAAATCACTAAACTAAACTTCCAAAAACACAAACTAAACTTCCCAAGCAATTTCCATAGATTTTTCCTCATTTTTTACCATGAATAGTGAATTTTCAAATTTCTTTAAATCTGCACAAAATACATGGTGAAAATTTAAAATTTTTGCATAGAAGTAAAGCTCTTACCTCAAGGAAATCAGATCTAGCAAATTTCACTTTATTCTACCAAGAAATATTCACTTTAGATGTACCCTAGACCTTAAAAATCATGATTTTGAGAGGTAGTAGATGACGAGAGGCGTTAAAAATGGTGTTTTCAAACCAAACATTCACTTTTAATCGTTCGCAAACCAGTTTTCTTGAACCGGCGCTTAAGCGCGGGTAAGTGGCGCTTATGCGTCTGCCTCTCGGGTTAGCTCGCGCTTAAGTGTGAGATGTGGCGCTTAGGTGCAAGTGCATTATTTTAGAAATCTTCAAATGTAAGTAAAATGCACTATTTGCCTAAGTAAACCACCCCTAAATGGTCTCATAACACTTAATTGACTATTTTCAACTTCATATAACTGCTTTCTCTCTCAAAATTCTCCTTAATAACCATTTCAATTCAAGGCTAAAACAACACAAAATTTTCACAAAAATAAACTTATATTAATTCACAAACAAGTACAAATACTATTGACACTTAATTCTCACTCCAAATAGTCTCGGATGAGAATAATAAATAGTCTCTAAAAATACTATCCCAATTTTCTTAATCACACATAAAACAACAATAAAAACAAAAACACACTGATGGTTATGGGTTACCTCTAACAAAACGCTTGGTTTTACATCGTCAGCCCGACGTAACTAGTGCTTGCTCTGGTTGACCCAACATCATTCCATCATTAAACTTCTGCTAATCCCCTATATAATAAGTTTTCAGTCTATGTCCAATACTTTAAAGGTTTTCTCAGATTTAGGATCTTTAATATCCACAGCTCCCTAAGGATAAAATTTCATTACTATAAATGGGCCCATCCACCTGAACTTAAGTTTCCCTGAAAATAATCTTAAACTTGAACTATATAGTAAAACTTGTTGCCGACCTGGACTTAAGTTTTCTTGGAAATAATCTTAACCTTGCATTATATAGCAAAACTTGTTGCCCTAGGCTGAAAATTTTTAGTAAGAATCCTTCGATCATGCCACATCTTTATCTTTTCTTTATAAATTTTGGCACTTTCATAAGATTCATTCTTTATTTCTTCAAGCTCATTTAATTGTAACAATCTTTTCTCACTAGCATATTTCAAATTATAATTGAA
>JXCR01126345.1:69367-127068 GCA_002079205.1 Phalaenopsis hybrid cultivar | reverse complement strand
TATATATATATATATATTACTATGAAACCAAATTTTTTTATTGCTCTATTGCATATTTAGTCCATTTTGCAATTAAGGATATAACATATTATAATCACAAGAATAATTAGTTCGGGATCACATGTACTTCGAGAGCGATGTATTGTCATTGTGGTATGCAGTGTTTTAAATACACATTAAGAAGAGAAGAAAACTACGAGATGAGATTTTATTGTTGTTCCATAAATATGACACATGAAGTTTGTTGGTATTTTTGTTGGACTGATGATAAAAACGAGTTCGCTTCTGATAATAATCAAGTGAGAAAAGATGTCGCTGTGGACAAAATATTATTTTGTAGACCTGATCATTTGGACTTGAAAACATCATTATAGTCTTAAATGGCATTTCCGTAGTTTTTTTCTATTGTCGTCTTATGCATCACAATTGATGTATAAGAGAACTTTAGACTTCTAAAATGTTTTCTATATTGTTGGACATATTTTTATTATTTTACTGTATTTATTTTGAAATTTGTATTTATTTCAATAAAATACATATATAAGTGTATAATAATTTTTTTCTTCAGGAACAATTTTAACATAGCAGATTATTCAAACAGTCTCAAAAATTATGTTAATTAGAAGGATGAATAAAAAATGGGGAAATTTATCCTTTCATAACCACCGGTAGTTTGAAGCTTCGTGCATTTCAATCAACCTTATTAGTTACGAGATTTGATTGACGGTCAGGATTCATGAAGTACGAAATACCGTGTTTCTCGCCCACGAGAGGATATCGGTTCCCCTCCGAGCGGCTCGGCAAGTACCCGCGCATAGCCGCTGGTCGCGCGAGGCATTCCAATGTTAGTCTGTGGTCGGTGCAGGGCGGCCCGAGCTTCGTTTGTTGCGACTCCGTTCTTTCTGTTCTTTTTTATGCTATATATATATGTACAGACTTCAATTTGCTAATGAAAAAAAAAAGAAAAAAAAAGGGATCTGCACGAAGAAAGTGAAAAAGGGTGATAGCTGACAGAAGGGGGAGAAAGAAAGGAAACGGAAAAGGTGGTATATCATTCACTTTAAGTATATCTTTTGCCACCTTCAGGCTGTTCGTCTGCCCAACTCAGATCCAATTTTCTCTCGTTTCCGGCCGTTCTGGCGGATCTTTGCAGGTACGCGGTTCTTTTATTCACCATCGCCTTGCCTTTCAAATGTCGTCTGCTTTTGGATTTCTGGAAGTGGAATTCGTGAATCATTCAATGAGCCCGTTCGCCGGCTATTTTTGGGCTTGGATCTGTCTTGTTTGATGCTGATCATGTTGCATGGTACCCGGATTGGTGGCCTTAGCGTATTGGAAGAGGTGTTTATGTTTTTGTTGGTTGGGTTGTTTAGTGAGTGTGGTTTCGTTTTCTCGTCGTTTGACAATTGTTATTTGCCACTCATGTTATGTTGCTTCTGGCTGGATCCGCTGCAGGAGATGTGTGTTTAATGAATTCACTTTCGTTGCTCGAAATTGCATGTTCGATATGTTCTTGCGGCAATTTAACATGCTTAGGTTGATTGTTGAGGCTGTTGTTTGGTAAGATATTTAGTTGGCGCGGATCTAGTGAGACAATTTATTTATATTTTTCTCCCCACTTAATAGATTATGATCCACAATCGGAGATTTGTTAACGTTGATGAGCGAAAAAAGTGCTAATTAATGCATCATTTGGAGCCAGCTTCCTCGTATAGTCTCTCGCATTCTTTCATCCGGTTTCTTTCTTTTGCAAAGCCCGTGCAGCTTTGGGTTCCTCCCAAAGTAGTGCGTGTCTATTGTATTTACAGATCAAGTTGATTGCTTACGGTAGATAAAATGGCTGGTATATCTGAAAAAGATTCAGGAGCTTATACACTTGGGTGATCAGCAATTGTTGTGTACAAAATGGGAGAAGTAATCTCATTAAAGATGTAGCAAGTGGAATTAAGATAAGCAGCTCAATTTCTGAATGTATAGCCAATCTTAGCCTAAAATGCAGTGAGACACCAAATGCAACTTGGGGCAGACTTAATTGATCTCAGCTTGAATTTAGAAGAAATCCCAAACTTGTTTTGGATTTTTTACTTTAATATGCTGTTTTTTCCTTGATAATTTTATTACTTTAAGATTAACTAAAGTGATCCTAATCCTACTCTGCACTTTTGATGTTTATATTATGATCGGTCTCAAACTCAAGTTTCTTACTTGAGAACACAATATTCATGGGATGAGACATGTTTTTTCCCAGTTTGTGACATCTTGTTCCCTGATTCTTTGAGATTGATTTGGGGTATCAATAGTGCACGTGGAGCCTGGCATTTTTTTTATTTACATGTTCTTTTCCAGGTGGTTCAATATCCTTATAACACTTGTGGAGGAATCTTAATTTTTTTTAGCTGTCGTTGTCAACTTTGTTAAAGTTGCTATTAAAACGTGGTTCAAGTGGAGTTTAATAGGAAGAACACCAAAGCAATACTTGAATAATTTCTGTCCATTGCCAAAATTCTTTCTAAGTGCAAGTATTTTTTGCAGTCATTCTCAGTTGGTGTTCCTGTAATATCTATTTGGATAATTAAAATCTGGAACCAATATATTTGTCCAAGAATTTTTTCTGTTATGAGAAGTTGGGCATACCAATTACAATCACTAGGAGCCTTCTGGTTAACTTGTACTTGTCCCGTTTCTTTCATTGTTGCTGACTTGATTTCACAGTTTTTATCTGTGAATAATTTCTTCTTGAAGATCCTTTTGTCTTGATCTATTCTTGCATAATTATAATATTATACCTTTCTTTATTACATTTTTCTTAAAACATACTCTTAAATCTCCATTACCTGTTCTTGAATACTTTTCATGTTACTGTTTGCAAGAATTATCTTAAAATCTCAGCCAGCAGTTTAGAACTGGAAGTGAAAAAAAGGTAGCTATGTGTCACGGACTAACTTTCCTCGAGTTATCCGTGCGGTTTTAGCGCTATTTCTTAGCACTAAATCAACCTTAACCCTCACAACAATGGACTTATGAGCCCCAAGCACTGTAGAGAAGAATAATAGAGAGAAATGAATATTTTGCACTTGAATACTAGAATGCTTTTATTCAATGCTTGGGTAAATACAAATGAGGGGAGGAGCTCCTATTTATAGCCTCCTCCATGTCTTTGGCCTTTCATCTAGCCAATGTGGGATTATTCGATGTCCAAGAGAAGCTTCTAGATTACAATATAAAATTTTATCTCTTAGACTATTCTAATGTACATAAAATAACTCTAGAATATTCTAGGTTATTCTTAGGTCCTCTTTGGAGCTTTTCCTTCTTGCTCTCTCCTTAATGTGGTGGAATCTTCTAGAGCCCCTTTGATGACTCTCTATATTCTAACCTTCTCTAGAGTCTTCCATCCTATGTTCGTCTTGACGATTTCTTGAATGTGGCGGAGCGTGACATATGGCTGTGGGACTGGCAGGTGGGCATTCATATTTATCTTAGTGATTTCCAAAGTCTTAATTTTCCCTTACCATGAATGCATATTTTTATATTATATTCTGCTTGCTTTTTTTTTTTGTGATTCCAAGACTTGAAAACTGACTTAATTAAATATCTTTTTCCCATGAACCATTATCAATTACTATCAATTAAGGGTTAACACCATAACAGAAAGTCTAAAGGGCACATGCGCTACTTGATACCCTTATCAATATACACATTGCATGGAACTCTCTTTTTATGCAGGATCTAATGAAGGGTTGATGTTTGTAGTTTTCCATCTAAATTTCCAAATAGATTACTTCTGTGACTTGAATCGTCAACCCCCATATGATATGGGGATGACATATAGTAGGTGATCAATTGAAACACCCATGGTAAAGTTTTAACGATTTGATTTCTTTATGGAAATTACCAAGGGTAGTGATTCTCAACTCACATCATTATGATTGAACAGGATGCCATTATGAGACTATATATGGGATTAGATTATCAATCAAATGCAAGGTCTCAAAATTTGGTCCATTGGAACAAAATTCAAATTATAGTAAGATAAGGATAAAGTTTTTATTGAAAATTAGCATAACTCTTGGTAAAATCATATTTTAAATTAAACTTTAGTTTGCTATTGTTATTTACAAATATGATATGTTTAGAATGATAGCTTATTTTACAATACATGCTTATAAATTAAAATAATTTTTTGCACTAGAAAGTAGAATTGCTACTTTCTATGGATAAACACTTGAATTTATAAAAAAATCAACAAATGCTTTGACAAAGGAATCAATCTAGCTCTATCCATAGAATGACGGAGCAAATCTTTGAAGTTGTGGAGTTCACTTAAAGATGTAGCCAGGCCTTAAACTTTTATGATGTTCAGCAAGTAGGATTCTCAACAACTTTCATATGTTCTGGAATGAGAAGAAGGCTGCTTTGAAGCTACGTGTTCAGACATGCAGATGCATTGTTTTTTATTACTGATCCAAATTTTCTTAGCAGTCATACTTATATTATATGTGCGTTTGCTTTAGTATTAATGAAAACGCAGGAAGTTACTTATTAAACATGGGAAGTAGGATTACTTCTATTCAAAGGTATTTATCGCATTATTTAGTTGGTAAACTATTTTAAAATTCATTCAATTTTATTCGGGTCACTCACAAATTTAGAATGCCTGGAAAAGCATTATGCTATTGATTTTGATGATAGTTTAATCATTTATAATGGAAAATATCATATATGTGTTGCTGAAACATGTCAAATTTTTAGTCCAACAATAGTTTATCATATATTTAATATTATTCCCGATAAAGATTAAATCGTCATCAAAATAAAAGACATAATAATTGAATATCATTTTTTAAATATAAAGTAGAATTAACGTAGTTGATTTTTAGAATACTTTACCATTATTTTCTGGGGTTCAAGCATGGCTCTTCAGGCAAAGCCTTGCTCACCCAACAACCATATTTTTGTTTCCGTAATGATGGCATTAAACATTCAAAGCAATTCATCTTTCTGTTACAATATCTTCTTTGCTATTTTTTATAATATATTTTTGATTTTAAAGTTCCTTTGCAACTTTATATATTTTGATTTTTAAGCTTCTCAATCCCGGTTCCACTAGGTTCCTTGTATTTATTTCTCCCTTATATGTGTGATTAGGCGGTTTATTAAAATTAGGTGTGCTTCTGATGCCTAGTGAATTTTACTTTTTTTTTCCCTCCCAAGGATAGAAGCTGTTTAAGGCGTTGATTGATGTCACGCTATTTGTTGAAAAACTAATTTTTGAAATTAATTTTACGAGGCAAACTTCTAGGCGACTAGTAAGTTCAGGCCAAGGTGGTAGTAAATGTGGTATGAATATGTTTTTTAATATTTTAATCTCCATTTGTTGCAATTCTTCTTGAAGTATATTTCCTATTTTAAAAATGATATGTCACTATTTTAATTCCAACTTTACAGTATAAAAGACTGTTAGAAAAATATTTTTGCTAGAAGTTCATCGTAGGATGCCTACCACAACCTCACATTTTAAAGAGAAACAAGGAATTTGTTTTGATGCATGCTAATTTTTTAATTTACTGCCTTGTGTTACAAATGTGATTTGAAATATTATTGCAGATACCTGAGTAGGCTGGTATCACAATGTGGAGTTCTACAAAAGTTCTTACAACTGTAATTTGAAATATTATTGCAGATACCTGAGAAGGCTAGTATCACAATGTCGGGCTCTACAAAAATTCTTGAGCCTGCATTTCAAGGAGCTGGTCAAAGAATGTATCCTTAATCTGATTGTTGTGTACATACAGAGCATTTTTTTACAATAAAAAAATTACTTATCATGTTCTTTTCTCTTAGTGAATGCTCTTTATGCTCTTTTTTTCACTTAACACGACACAGAGGTACCGAGATTTGGCGTATTGAGAACTTTCAGCCGGTTCCTTTGCCTAAAACTAATTATGGTAAATTCTACTCGGGAGATTCATACATAATTTTGCAGGTAAAATGAGTAATTTCTGTTTCTTTTTTATTTTCACCTTTTTAATAGTATTTTTGTAATAATTTTTCCTTTTTCCTATCACCCCGTTTCTGGTTCAAATTCTTCGTTGTTATTAGTGTTGATTTTGAATCAGTTTGTCCTTATTTCATTTAGATTTGCAGTCAAATTTTAAGGTTTCAATAGATTTCAAAATTGATAGCTCTATGCTGACCATAACCTAAACCATTTTGTTTGTCAACATTTACCTTTTTTTTTTCCTTGTCGTATGCATTCTTGGCCATATGGTTTGGAACTACCTTGCCTATAGACACACATTTACCCAAGGTCATGCACCAAGTTATATTGTTGTTGATGCCAATCCTATTATAGCAAATGACCTTATTATATTTATACCCTTGTGTGGGCTCCAAAAGTTTGTGCCTGGCCTCCTTCAAAAATAATGAGTGAGAGAGTTTTACATTGGATTTCAGGTCAAATATATAGACGATAGATGAGACAATAAATAAGACATTACTCAGAAATTTCACTCATTGTGTGAGAATATTAAGATATGGGGCTCGAGGTTTCCTATATGAACAAGCTTTTATAATAAATTTTCTCTCCTAATAAAGGAGGAACACTTTCGATTAAGTGTAGTCATTAGCGAGCTTCTTGTTCAATGTATAGTATTGCTATTTAATTATTAGATTATGAAATTTATGACTGCGAGCATACAAGAGGATTTTAGGGGTAATGATGATAAATCCAATCAAAATCTTGTTGTTCCATCGTCGCGGGTTATCATGGTCCTTGGTTTACTTAATCAGAGGAGGTAGTCAACCAAAATTTGCATGGTGATTATTGGTAGCCATAAGTTGTTTTGTTCAAGAAAATTTTTTAGACTTTGGATGGATATTTGTCTAAGGGTACAAATTTAAGTCGAACATAGCTTATAGAGGGTTTTGTGCTGTAACATGTTTGCTCTATGATTCACAACTCAAAGAGCAGAAAGCCTTTAATGAATACACAGGCTACATTCATGATCTTAAAATAGTGAAGCTTATTGGCAGAATCACTCTTTTAGAGGGCTCTGATCGTAATTTTTTATGTATGAAGCCTATTGGTAAGATTTAGTTAATTATAAGTTTGTCATCATTGACATACTTATGTGGAGGGCGAATGAATTTTGTTATAGGCNCATATTTATGTGGAGGGCGAATGAATTTTGTTATAGTTATTAGTAATAAATTTCATTTAATTTTTTTTAGATTTCATAGTATGAACACTTGATTTTATGAATAACCCATTTGATTGAGTTCATTTTCAACACGTCTATTATTAAAGATTTTGATAGCTTTGAATTTTATTGGCTGCCTTACAGAGAATTGGTTCATAATGTATATTATTCAGAATTATTTTAAATCACTTGAAACTTAAGTTTGAAATTATATATTTTTGGTTAAGATGTGCAATGACATGCCAATCGTTGTGGAATTAATTGAAGAACATTTTAAGTATTTATAATTTTCATTTTCTTAAAATAATTACTTAAATATTATTAAAAACATTAGTCTTGTTTACACTTGTTATTATGAGGAAGAGGATCGGTGACTTATTAGGGCTCGGTCTTGACAACTCTAGTCTTTATCAAGAGGAGGATTTGACTCGACTCCATGGAGGTTCAGTCTTCTCAACTCATATCCTTACCTTATAAGGAGAAGAATCAAACTAGCAAAGGTGGATCTTATAGCCTTGCTCTATTGACAAAACAACCCGCTCGAGAGCGTTTATAATTTAAATGGCTTGCACCATTTTGTTCGTATTTTAGTTCATTAGATTCAATTTTATTTTGTTTGTTTTACATGGATTATAACATAATTTTGACATCCTCTCGGCATCATCCCCACATAGGGGGTTGTATCAGAGGTGCTATGCCTTCTCACTAGCCTATAAGGTGTGCATGGTGGGTGTTTGGTAACACGTTAGCTGCTTGTCTTCTAACTTACTCGTCTGATAGTTGCACATAGGCTAAAGATATCTCCATAAGAGAAATACAAGATTTTTCCAGCCGCATTCAATTAACGTGTTTATGTAGTTAATTTCATAGTTTTTTTGCCACCACATTGGAATAATGTGCACAGATACTCAAATTAAGCAAGTTCTCATGACACATTGGAATGCGCACAAGCATTTAAGAATTTCTCTCATTTTTTACATTGTTTTTACTTTCTGGGTTATTATTATTCTTTTGTTTTTCACAAATTTAATTATATGATCATGTGTTTGTGTGTATTACTAAATATTAGAGAGAGGAGAGATCTTTGGTGATGGTTATTCATCGACAAGGTTGTTGGATGTGGCAAAAATGGAGGCCAAAGAAGGTTAGGGAGATGCTACGGGTTCAACGACACAGAAAGAAGCATTCACATAGCTGTCTGTGAATGCCCGACTAGAATAAAGAACAAGGCAAGCAGGCGAGAAGCTATTGCAGCTTAAGGCTTAGAGTTGTGTTGGCAGTTTTACATAAACAAAAAAATGGGTTTTAAGCTATGTGGGAAGGGAAGAATTATGCTCATGGTAGCATGAACTCAGAGCTATAACAGGTGTTTGTCATCTTATCCATGGTTTTGAAGCTCTATTTAAGGTGAGGAAGGGAGTACAAAGAGTGGCTAGGTAGTTTGGCTTGTGAAAGAATAGACAGAGAAGTGTGAATCTATGAGATCATGGACGAAGCTATAGTGGGGGCACTAGGGGCCCTTGCACCCATCGACTTGATCCGCTATCTTAAGTTATCATAATTTTGCCACATTCTATCTCAAGTTCTTTATGTTGGGACTTATTAAACAATAAATGAATAATTATTTCTTTGACATTTTTGAATCAAAATATTATATTTAACTCAGATAATTTCTAATTAATGAAAATTAACCACAATCGTAATATAACATTAAAGCCATCGTAATCTTCTATCATTCACTGCGGTTATGTTTCTCCATTTAAAGATTAAAAATATTCTGTTTATTTTTTATGTTGGACAAAAGGATGACTAAAGGGAAATCTTCCACAGAAACTTCGCATAAAAAGGGCATTTACATACGTGCCACTCAATTCCCATGTATTTAGTATCTAATATCTAGATTTCAATTTAAAAGCAATCCATTTAGCTCAACGTTTCTTGTATTTTTTATTTTATTTTATTTTATCAGTATATTTATATTAAATAAAAATACTATAATTTTTGTGAAATTTGAGCTAATTTTATTAATTATAATATTATAAAATTTATTTTAATTATAAATTAACTTTTTATCTTATTTTATTTAAATTAATTATTATTTTCATTTATAATTTATATTGAGTTTTAATTTAATTTTGAGCCATCTTTATGAGCTAATTAAGAGTGGCTAGGCATTTTGAGATTTACTCGAACATCTTTAAATAAAAAGTATTTTTCTTTTTTTTATTTTAATTAGAATTTTAATTGTTTTTTATTTGATAATATAAAAAGTAATTTAATATAGTTAATGCTAATCATATTTTATTTAAATTAAAATTTATAATTAATTATAATTTATTATGGGTTTTTAAGTCACACGTATTTAGTGGTTTACATTATTAATAAAAAATTAATTTATATTTCTATACATTTTAAAATATACAACAACAACAAGCTTTAAAATGGGGTTGGCTATGTGAATCATGTTTCTCCATTGTGTCCTATTGTGTGTTAAATTTTTATTTAATTCTAATAGATTGAGATATTTTTTTTATACAATATGCCTTTGTCTTTTTAGGTTTATCTCTGTCTTTATTAACATAAGTCAAATCTATAACATCTACTCTTCTAACTAGATAATCAGATGATCGACGTTTAATTTGACTAAACTCTCTAAGACGACTCTCTCTAATCTTCTGTGCCATTGGAGCTACACCAACTTTATCACAAATATATTTATTTTGCATTTTGCCTCTAATTGTCAAGCCACTCATCCGCCTAGGCATTCTCATCTCAGCAACACTCAACTTTCTTTTATGTTTATTTTTTAAAGGCCAACATTCTGCGCCATAGAGCATTGTAGGTCTAACCACCATCTTATAAAATTTTCTTTTCAGTCTAAGTGGTATTTTTTATTACATAATAGGCCTACTGCATTCCTTCACTGCAACAAACCAATTTGAATTCTACTAATAGTATCCCAATTTGAATTCTACACCAATCTTATCACAGATCTATTCATTTTGCATTTTGTCTCTAAGTGTCAAGCCACTCATCCACCGAAGCATTCTCATCTAGCAATACTTAACTTTGTTTTATGTATCTCTTTTAAAGGCCAACATTCTGCACCATAAAACTTTCTAGGTCTCACCATCATCTTATAAAATTTTCCTTTCAATCTAAGCGGTACTTATCTATCACATAATAGGCCAGATGCATTCATCCGCTTCAACAAACCAATTTGAATTCTACTAATAACATCTGCATTTATATCACCATCACTTTGAATAATAGATACGAGATATTTAAAACGTTCATACCTTTTGAAGATTTGATCACACATAGTTACAACTCTGCCATTAGAGCTATTATTACTAAAATTACATTCCATCTATTCGGTTTTTGAGCTACTCAAACGAAGGCCTTCAGTCTCAATTGTAGACCTCCATAATTCAAATTTTTCTTGAACGCTTTTCTAGTCTTATCCACTAGAAGGGCATCATTAGCGAAAAGCATACACCAAGGTACTTCATTCTGTAAATATCTAGTAAGAGCATCCATAACTAAAGCAAGAAAATATAGGCTTAAGTTGAACTCTAATATAGCCCAACTAAAATAGGAAAATATTTGGTCAATTCTCATTCTGTTTGAATACAAGTAACAACTCTAGTATACATATCTTTCATGACTTGAATATAAGTCATATCAACACCTTTCTTCTCTAGAACTCTCCAAAGGACTTCTCTTGGAATTTTATCATAAGCTTTTTCTATATCAATAAAAATCATATGTACCTCCTCCTTAATCTCTGTGTACGTCTCTATTAAACCTCTAAATAAATGTATAACTTCGATAGTAGACCTGCATACATAAATCCAAACTGATTATGAGAAACCTTTGTGTCACTTTTTAACCTATGTTCATCTTCTCCCATAATTTTAAAGTATGACACATCAATTTACTTCCTCTATAAGTTGCACACCTTATGCATCCCCTTTATTCTTAAAAATTGGGATCTAAATACTCTTTCTCCACCAAGACATCTTTTTTTGGTTTTTAAAATAATATTAATGAGTTTAGTAAGCTAATAAACTCTCACGGTCCTACTAATTTTCCATCCTTAGTTTTCTTTAAAGCCTCATCAACTTCTTATTTTATTAATGCGACGATAAAAATAAAATATTTTATTATTACAGATCATTAAGTTCGATCGTATTTTCATAAACTTTATTGAAAAATTTATCAAAATTGCCCACCCACCTCTGTTGAATATCTTCATCTAAGAAAAATACTTTTTGATTTTCATCTTTAATATACTTACTTGAATTAAATCTTTACTTATTGTTTCTCTTTGTTTGACTAGTTTATACATATATTTTTCATTATATTATAAAGATCACTAAAAACTGAATTTTTTGCGTCACAAATTTGTTTTCTTAGACTCTCTATGGACCACCTTATATTTTTTCCCTCTAAACTTTTACATTTAAAACAATTTTCATAACGCAACTTCTTATATTTTATCATTTTTGGTACATTATTATTCCACCATTTTATTTATAAAAATTTTTCCTTTTGATTCTCCATGTACATCTTTTGCCACTTGTTTAATAGTGCTTGCTACTTTATCTCACTTAGAATTCACTTCTTTATGAACATGCCAAATCTTAAAATCTTGAAGTTCACTCATAAAATTAATTTTATAGTCTTTTAGGTGCCTTCATTTAATTCTGTGATAACATTTCCTTGTATTATTTATCTTTATAACTCTTTATCTTAAAATCTAGAACTAATAATCGATGTTGAGTACTTAAATTTTCACTTAGAGTAACCTTACAATCTTTACACTCTCGACGATCTCTTTTTCTTATAAGAAAGTAATATGTATTTTATTAGATTCATTCTTATAACTAATAATATGTTTATCTCCTTTTTTAAATAAAGTATTAGAAATAACAAAATCATACAAAAAAAAATCTAATATGATTTTACCTTCTTCATTAATCACTCCAAAATCGTATCCACAATGAATATTTCTAAAATCTTCTACCATTTTATCAACATGTCCATTTAAATCTTCTCTAATAAAAATTCTTACTTCAAGAGATATCATTTGTATTAGTTCTTCTAGGTCTTTCCAAAATCTTTTTTTTGAATCCATATCTAAACCTACTTGAGGGTGGCATAAGCATTTTTTAACATTAAAAATTTTATTTCAACAACTTTCTTTAGGGCTACAATTCTATCTTCAGTTCTATTAATTTTTATATCATTATTTTTTAAACACTAATCTATAATATCATCTACACCATTTCTAGTACAACTTCTACCTTAATACCAAAGTTTAAAACTTAAGCTGTCAATCTCCTTTAAAAGATACGTTCATTAAATAAATTTATAAATAAAAATATTTATACATATGCATTTAATAAAATTCATAAGTCTTAGGTATATTGAGTTTAATATAATATTAAATTTTTTTATGTTATAATATCTAATAAATTGATTATACCATTTATAATAAACCGGTTTTAGATAATACTTTTTGTTAATTATTTTTATCAATTTTTTATTTACAAAAAGGTAAATAGTCGATTTCAATCTTCAATCTAGATAACAATAGATTGAGGCAATTTTTGAAATTATTAATTTGTTCCCCAATTAAAAAAAAATTTCTAACCCCGCCCTGCCATGAGAACAAGAAGCAAGGGCTTTTCATTTGTGCTGTAGTGTGAAAGGAAGAGCGGCCTAAAGCTTGACCTGATATGAAGCTAAAGCTGATGGGTGAGCGTAGAGAAGTAAGAGGTACACGGATGATGCGTGAAGCTAAAGGTATAAGGATATACTATGATATTTTATTATTATTATTATTATTATTTATTATTCCAATTGGGTGAACCAAATGGTAGTAAGGACAACACATACACATGCATACACACACATACACATACATATACACATTATGTATAGAAAGAGAGACTTTCTCGCTCTCATTTTTGGTGTATTTTAAGTCGATCTTGCTGCCTCGTGTCTTAGTTTGCTCATCACTTCGAATTTTGTGTCGACGTCGAGTGCAATAAATTTGGACTGTGGGTATCTTCACTAGGTAATTGTGATGTTTTAGATGCGCTCGTGAAGATTGTTTTATGATCAGGGTTCATTTAAGCAATTTCGATGACCGTTGTGATGCGGGCTCAAATTGCTGGCATTACGCTGACAATTCGTTGTTTTCACCGTGCTTGGTCATTTAGATTATGCAAGCCCTCTTCTTGCATAATTTTAATGTTCAGAATATGTTGGTGTAGTCAATATTATGACTGGATGTTGTTCAAGTAGTTTTTAACAATGATCGAAGTTATATGAACTTGATTTTCTTATGCCTCATTTGTTGCTCGTCATTTTCATCATGTTGTTCAATCTAACTTGTGAAACACACCTAGAGGTCAACTTTAGACATTGCTTAGAACTGCCATGTCATAAACAGGCACCCAAGTTCATACAAGGTATAGTGTTGTGACGTCAATTCTGCTATAATACATGACCGGATGCGCAAGGCCATTGATACTAGAAGAAACCAAAAGCATGAAAAAATACAAATATTATTACTGAAATTCAAATGTTAAAACAAAGACTCGCCAAAAATGGAAATAAATGACCAATAAATGCAAATGACCCCCCGAGGGTGAGGACAAGAGGTGGTGACGCTGGCAGAACAACGGGTGCGGTGACTGCAGGGAGAAACTCACGGATACAGCAGGGAAGGCCTCACGGCTACAATAGGCCTGATGGTTGGCTGGGATTAATACGAGTGGCAGGCTGTCACGAGAGGGGGAGGAAGAGCCGCGACTATGTTGTATTCAACGACAGGGAATATGTTGCAACCGGTTGTGAATTACGGCAGGGAAACATGGTTGGTTGGGCATGGCTATGGGAAAAGAGGGGGAGACGGGACGGGGGTAGGCAGGCCGTAGGAGTGGCTGGCCAAGGTTGACGGGGCTAGTTCTGGGCATACCGTGACTGGGAGTGGGAAAGTGGTGCTGGTGGCTGGGAAAAACTCCTGGTTGTTGGTGGCTGGGAGCATAGGGGCGCAGGGAAAACCAACAGGCGGTTAGAAGGGGAGGTGGAGATGGAAGTTGGAGAAGATAATCAACACCGGGGAGAGGGATATAACCGGAACACCACCCTTAATGTCATATACAACTCTCGTAGGGGAAAATAGGATGCCGGTGACTGTCATCACAAATTGAAATCAGAAAACACCTTAAGCTGCACCCTAAGACATAAAAACACATAAATAGAAAAAAGGAGGGGCGGGAAATGAAAATAGAAACGGGGGCAATTCCTGGCTAATGAAAGGGGGCCAGTTCAGCCCTCTGTCTCAATTGAACCGGTTCAGGCCAAGCTGGTTCAACTTTTGGTTGACAACCACCGTATCAGTAATCCTCAGCCATCCAATGATCAATCTTCTCATGAGGTACCTTGAAACAATATTCTCTCCTTTGCGAGAAAGAAGTTGATCTACCCCTAGGAAAGTGTGGCGATTGGCTTTACTAACTGAGTCAACTGAAAGCCGTAACATCCCCAAAATTTTCTTTTTTCTAGATTAACTAATTTCAATCCCTTCTTTAAAAATTCATAATAAAAATATAAAATTGTATTATTTATTGAAATTCACAAATATCAGCAATTAAAATCACGCCCAATGTGTATTAAAATATAATTACAACCTCATAGAATCGTTTTGTAGTAAGCTATACATTATATTACTTGGCACTTGATTGATTAGAAATTAAAAATTATTCATACTAATAATATGATTCTTTTGAGCAATCTTTGAACAAGTATTTGATGTTGATGGTGACAGAGTATTAGCAATATTTTTTTTTGTTATTGCATCATTGCAGAAAGATTATTGTGGTTCAATTATTTTTCTGATTCAGTTTTACAGTTTGTAATGAGTGAAATAAAAAGAGAATGCATCATTTTACTTTTGCATAAACTGATTTTTATTTTATGTTACTGGTCCATGTTATTGCAGACTACTTCAGGCAAAGGTGGTTCTTATCAGTATGATATTCACTTCTGGATCGGGAAAGACACTAGCCAAGTATGGTATTTCACCATTTTTGATATCATAAGAATGGGTGTTCAGAGATTACTTGTTGGTTTGAATGAGAATTGACTTCCAGGATGAAGCTGGAGCAGCAGCAATCAAGACAGTAGAATTTGATGCAGCTCTTGGAGGTCGTGCAGTTCAACACAGGGAGCTTCAGGGTCATGAATCTGACAAGTTTTTGTCTTATTTCAAGCCATGCATCATTCCTCTTGAGGGGGGCGTTGCCTCTGGCTTCAAGACGCCAGAAAAGGAGAAGTTTGAAAACCGTCTTTATGTTTGCAAGGGAAAAAGAGTTGTTAGAATGAAGCAAGTGAGTAGCTTTTAAGTTCTTTTTCTTAATATATTTTCCAATTTCATGAGCAAGCTGTTTTCTGGAAATGATGGCTTTATTTTCTTAATTGGGCAGGTTCCGTTTTCCCGGTCTTCACTGAATCATGATGATGTATTCATCTTGGACACTGAAAATAAAATATATCAATTTAATGGAGCTAATTCTAATATCCAAGAAAGAGCAAAATCCTTAGAAGTGATACAATATTTAAAGGATAAGTACCATGAAGGAAAGTGTGAAGTTGCAATTATTGGTAAGTTATTATGAAATTTACTAATTTTGTTACTCTTAGACAGCACCAAGCTAGGTGATGTGATGGTTGTTGCAGTCCGGGTCAGGCCGGGTCCGCTTTAGCAGTTTTGCCTGAATTGGAATGTCAGCCAATAGCTAATCTTTTCTTTTTAACACATTGTTAGATGATGGGAAACTTGTAGCAGAATCAGACTCGGGGGAATTTTGGGTCCTCTTTGGTGGCTTTGCACCAATTGGTAAAAAGCCAGCTGGTGAAGATGATGCTGTTTTGGAAATTACTCCACCTAAAATTTATAGGTATTTTTCCTGTCTACTTTATTTGACTGAGTAACTGCAAGGCTATGGTTTTTCAGCAGCTCGTCTGCAAGAAATAACGTAGATAAACGTAATGCTTTTAAATTACATATGTTTTCTTACATTTTAATTTTTTTGGTGGGGGGAGTGGGCATCCTTAATACACAGTTTAGTGATTCTTGTTTCATTTAACGTAACTTGATAATTTATTTTTCATTTTGACTTTTATATTCTTGGGATAAGTGGAAAGTGGCATAATCCTCCTCCTCGCAGATAAACTCCTTGTTTCTTAAAACAAAATAACATTGAAGACTTCCCAAGCCTTCTATTTTGATTGTTGATGTTTTGCTTTTTAGCTTGCGTGTAATGCAATGACTAAGGGTCTGTTGGGGGCAGCTGCAGCTTATTGATAATCTGCAGATAAACAATTGATCCAGATAATCAGCAGCCGATCTTGATAAACTGGTTGGTTGTTTGGTTTGTGCTGTTGGAAAACAATTGATTTTCAGCTCATTGCGGATAAACGACCATTCTGCCCCTGTGCAGTAATGCTGTTTGCAACATAACTGTCATAACTTTAAATTTGATACTTGAGAAGCAAAAAATTACTTCAGTACTGTAGAAAAAATAAAATACATACCTCACATAACAATGAGTATCAAGTTTACTAAAAAAAGAAGAAAAGTATTAAAATTACATTTAAAAAAATGATAATACTTATTTTAAAATGCAGACGATGTATGTTCCGAATGCTAGATCACTCAAATTTTGAAGAGCCAATCTAGCAGGACAAAAGTATAACTACAACACAAACATGAAGATCCTCGACTTTAGAGCCAATAAACATAATTCTGTGATAAGCTTGGTATTGCTATGATATTTAGAATAAACTAGTTCACTTGTGTTAACAATCTGAAAATTTTTATTATATGTTAGTCTACCAAGATACATTGTTTAACCATTAAAAATTATATTTTTTGATTAAAGAATAGTACTTGTAGCAAATCAAAAAAAGTATTCATGGATGCCTAAAAAAAATCTATTAATGTTATAATCCAGAAAACTCCAATGTATGAAAATCGTTCTTTTCTCCTTGAACAGAGGCGCTTCAGAAAGGAAATGCAATCCCACTTGTTGGCCATGGTGCTATCGCCCTAGTGAAGAGGAGAGCAACCCTCCCCGAGCACCGTTGAGCTTAGCGATGACGGTTGAAAGACCGCAGTTTGTGAGGAGGAGATTGTAGGCCTGCCAATACGGACGAAATCGCTGTCCGCAGATTTGTTAGCAAAGGTCCTCCACTCCGACATCTCATCAATGGAGTGCGCCTCAAGCACCAACCCTCACTCTGAGCACGCCGTGTCCCTCGCAGAGTGATCGAGGATGACCCCTGTGCTCCTCGTGCACCACTTCCTTCCTATAACTTCTTTTCCTGCCGCCAATGATCTTTACCCTTCCCTCTCTTCCCTTGCTCTTTATCCCGTCCGATCGTATTGCAAATCTTGGCCTTCGGTATCCGCCCACCTTTTCCTCCTTCGCTGATCGTCGTCAGTAAAAATATCCCCTTCCCTTATATCAGATAGCCAGATCGGAGAGGCGCGATAGAGCAAAGGAGAGGAGACGGAGAGTAGAAACACGATAGGGCACTCGAGGGCAGTGGAACAATAGATATGCGAACAAACGCTGGCCGCAGGGTCGATCCTGCGATCGCTTTTATTAAATAAAATAAAACACCGTTTCCAGATAAGCAGCCTGAACGCTATAAACAAACGAGACAACAACTTTTTGAAAACGATGCCCCCAGTTATTATCTACCACAAACGGGCTCTAAGTATAAGAGTGAAGAAAGTAGCAATATCAGTTGTTCCCTTGGCATGTTGTTCTGATCATCAACGGACATCTAAAATTTGAGGGAAGTATTTAATTTAATTTCCTGTTTAACTAGGCTTCCCACATTTTAATTCATGATATTTAAGATAATTCTTCATAAAAAATTGACTTTACTGTACAATGCCGAATTCTAAATCCAAATTTACCTTTCCTCTTTTTCAACACTTCAATTCATTTTCTTTGATTCCATAATATCTGGTGATAATATTACCGTGGAGTTTGCTTATACATATCACAGTTATTATTATACCCCGGGTTCGGAAGGCGGTACACCCCGACAACATAAGGCATGAGGAAATGATTTGAACATAGTTTGTATTTTCAAAGAAAGACTTGTATTGCAAATAAAAAAAAGGTAAATTTTATTAATGATAAAAGCTCAATATTACAACATGACTAAATAGAAAATTAGCTGAATCAAAATAGAAATGATAATATAGAATAACTACCTAGACTCAACAAAGAAATATACAATAGCTAGAAACAAATAATAAGGAAACTACCAAAACAGAGAAACTAAAATTGAAATGCTGGCTCCTGTGAAGATGATCCTATTGGTGGTTGAATGAAACCTGTTATGCATAAATTAAGAATGAGTTCGACAAACTTAGTAAATAACAACTGTCTATTAAAACATAAAGGACAATGAGAATGGGACATGTATATAAACAATAAATAAGGAGTGCTTCGTGCATTTATATATCATGAAACAAAAAGATAGTGGTAAACCAAATGTGCCCATATGTCATAAGAAAATATGCAATCAAGTTTTTTATTATTATGTTTTTCATTTATATTTATTTACTCTTTTTTAATAGACACTCTGAAACCGGGAATGTCAAATACCAACCCAAAGAAACTCGATAATTTTTTTGTAGCATCGTCACTCTATGGGCCCGTCAACCCGTCTAGCCAAAATCCAAAAAAATTCTATCGATCTACATACCATCACGCACAAGCATACCAGATTGTTCCTGCATGTAAAACTTGTTAAAATTATAACATTTCATGTAGGCTCGTAATATGACATACAACACGTAGTCGATCTCGTTACATCTTTTGACGATCCTGGGCCACACGTAGTCCATCTCGGATATGACGAACCTTCTTGGTAGCTTGATCCATTAGTTGCGATCCAAATATTTGTTTTTGACAAACCTCAAATCAACACAATTGGGATCTACACTTTCTGCGGTGTAGTGTTTCGTATGGTGTCATGTCGATACTATCTTGAAAGCTATTGTTATAAACAAGCTTTACCAACGGGATATAATCTTCTCAGCTACCTTAGAAGTCCAAAACACAACTCTCAGCAGATCTTCTAAGACCTGAATGGTACACTTCGACTGTTCATCTGTCTGAGGATGAAAAGCAGTACTGAAGTCTAATGTCGTGCGCATGGCTTCACGTACTTTTTTCTATAACCTGGAAGTAAATCTTCCATCTCGATCTGATACAATGAACGTTGGAATTCCATGAAGTCGAACCATGTTGGCTATGTTGATCTTGGCTTATTTATCCACTGAATATGTTTGTTTTATTGGTGGCTGACTTAGTCTATCAACCACAATCCAAATAGCATGATGACCTTGCTTCGATCTCGACAAGACAACCACAAAGTCCATGAAATTCTCCTCCCATTTATACCATGGAATGGGAAGGGTTGCAATAGACTATCTGACAGGTCAAACACGTAGCTACAAACTCAGTTATAACGTTTTTCATACATGACCACCAAAATAACTTTTTAAGATCTTGATACATTTTAATATTTTCCGGATGAGCAGAATATGGAGTAGAATGTGCCTCACGGACTATCTCATGTCAAAGTCGTTGATATAGAACACACAACCGATCTTGAAATCTTAAACTTCATCCCGACCGATACTAAACTCAGGCTTTGATCAATTCTTTATTTGCTTTCTAAGTTATAGTAAGTTTTCGTCCATCATCTGAGCTGCACAAACACGATCCACATGTACAGGCTGAACTGATATTTGATAAATGCTAGAAGTAGCTCCTGTCGGAAATATCTCAAGCTGAAGTCGCTCCATCCCCTGGGCTAACTCCTACTCCTGAGTGACCATCCAATTGCATATGTAGAAGNCTAAAAAATTGACAGAACTCCTTTGTCTTCCTCTTTGACTCGACTCGACTCGACCCTAACGCTACACTCAACATCTTCTGTTCCGCTCGACCCACCGGTAAGTGAATCTTGCCTTGACCGATCCTTTTATAGGCAGACTTCCCTCCTTGATTTCTGATCCCATCATTTCCTCTCCTCCCTTTTGGCTGGCCTCGACTCTTCGTTTTCTCTTCTTCAGTTTTCTGGAATATTCCAATCTTCTATACTCTTCTTCAGGTAGACAAAATGAGGCGTTACAA
The DNA here is from genome assembly GCA_002079205.1 of Phalaenopsis hybrid cultivar. Taxonomy (NCBI): domain Eukaryota; kingdom Viridiplantae; phylum Streptophyta; class Magnoliopsida; order Asparagales; family Orchidaceae; genus Phalaenopsis; species Phalaenopsis hybrid cultivar. The sequence continues at coordinate 106,622 of JXCR01126345.1, read as the reverse complement.
TATTCTCCACTTATAAAAGTTTCATCCTCAAAATTTAAAAATAGACTTTTGTCATTTCTCATTAAGTTGGCCGACATTTGCTATCCACTCAACTAAGGTCATTCATTAAGATGAAAGTAATCACTATAAAGATAATGACTCAATACAAAATGACTCAACTATACTTTGGATAACAATACAGACACAAGAAATATATACAAAAAAATACCCTATATAAGAAAACGCCAGACTCTTCGGGCCTCATTACCATTTGCAGCAGTAGGTACTTCATGTTCACTATTAATAAAGGAACATACTCGAGGCTGAACATAGTCTTGGTTGACCTTTAGTAGGAGCTAAAGCTATAAAATCTATCGTTTTCTGCCACCTGCAAACTTCTGTGAAAAAGCTTCACCGGATTTCTGATCTTCAACGCTTTTCTGGCAAAGATAGGGACAATATCTTGCTATATGATCAAGCTGACGACACCCATAGCAAGAGTTCGAGCTCATCAAACATTCACCTTCATGTTGTCTTCCGCATTTGACACAAGTTCTCCAGTACTCTGAGTTTTACGTTTGTTAGCTCCACTTGAATTATTCTTGGACTTCTTATCATTGGATCCTTCTGAGTGATCTATATGTTTTTCTGCGGTCTTCTTCTTGTGCATTTCTTTACGCTTTTGAGTAAGTTGATAGTTGATTTCTACTATTCTAGCTCGTTTCGCTAAAATCGAATATTCCGCTCGACCCACCGGTAAGTGAATCTTGCCTTGACCGGTCCTTTTATAGGCAGACTTCCCTCCTTGATTTCTGATCCCATCATTTCCTCTCCTTCCTTTTGGCTGGCCTCGACTCTTCGTTTTTTCTTCTTCAGTTTCTGGAATATTCCAATCTTCTATACTCTTCTCCAGGTAGACAAAATGAGGCGTTACAATATTCCCCACTTATAAAAGTTTCATCCTCAAAATTTAAAAACAGACTTTAAGTCATTTCTTATTAAGTTGGTCGACATTTGCTATCCACTCAACTAAGGGCCATTANGTACTTCATCAACTCGAGCCATCATCTTAATCTCAAGTTCAACTTCTTTTGGGTGAAAATATGCTTTGAGCTTTTATGATTGGTGAAAATTTCACAATGAACGTCATAAAGATAGTGTCTTCAAATCTTTAGTGCAAAATTAACTGTAGGTATATCCAAGTTATTGGTAGGATAATTCCTTTCATTTACCTTGAGTTCCCTTGAGTTATAAGCTACAACATTGCCATGCTGCATTAGAACTCATCCAATCCTTGATGTGATGCATCACTGTAGATCTAAAGTTCATCTGCGCCGGAGGGAATAGTGATAATTAGAGTTGTTACCAAATAATTCTTGAGATTCTGAAAACTCTGCTCACATGCGTCAGATCATTCAAACTTAACAACCTTTTGAGTCAACCTTGACAAAGGTGTAGCAATGCGAGAGAAACCTTCAACAAATCTTAGATAGTATCCAGCTAATCCAAGGAAACTATGAATCTCGACGACAGTGCTCGACTTCGACCAACAATTATTACCTTAATCTTAGCAGGATCCACAGAAATTCCTGCTCCACTAGCAATGTCCAAAAAATGACACTTCTTGAAGCCAAAATTCACACTTTGAGAATTTTACATAGAGTTTATTCTCTCGAAGAGTATTCAGTGCTACTTTAAGATGTTGGGCATGCTCCTCTTCATTCTTGGAGTGGACCAAAATATCATCGATGAAGATGATAATGAATCAATCTGAGTAGGGCTTAAAAACTCTCTTCATCAAATCCATCAAGGCAACTGGGGCATAAGTCAAACCAAATGAAATCAGTAAAAATTCATAGTACCCATATCGAGATTGAAAAGTAGTTTTTAAAACATCTTCATCCTTAATCTTCAGTTGATGATAGCCCAATCGGAGGTCGATCTTAGAAAACACAGAAGCTTGTAGTTCTAACAAATCATCTATACGAGGCAATGGATGCTTGTTCTTCACTGTCATCTTATTTTACTCTTTGTAGTCGATGCACAACTGCATGCTTCATCTTTCTTCTTCATGAACAGAACTGGTGCTCTCTAAGCTGAAACCCGAGGTTGGATGAATCCTTGATGAACAATTCTTGCAACTGGATTTTGAGCTTTTGGAGTTCTATAGTGGCCATTCGATATGGTGTTTTAGAAATTGGGGTGGTTTCCGGAAGTAGGTCCATGTTAAACTCAATCTCACGATTCGGTGATAAGCTAGACAAATCCTCAGGAAATACATCAACAAATTCTCGAATCACTGATACGCTATCTAAGGTAACGTAGGATTTCTCAAAATCTATCACATAAGCTAAATAGACATCACACCTATGGGATATGAACCTATAAGCCCTAGCTATCAAAATTAGACGAGAAATAACTCCTCTACTACCCTTGAAGCAGAAGGAAACTGGGCCAAATATGTAGAAATTCATCTATCTCTTACGACAATCGATAATTGCATGATGTGGATAACAATTCATACCTAAGATTATATCAAACTCAGCTAGTGGGAATACTGTGAGAGTATCATGAATGTTCTTGTTATTGATGATAATGTCACAATCATAAACATACTAAGTAATGATCACAGGTGAACTAGATGGCAGAGTGATTGATAAATGTTATTATAATAGGAAAATCAATGCACTAGATGCAAATTTGTTTCATATGAATGAATGAGTTGCTCAAGTGTCAAATAATACATTTGTTGGTGGCTTTAAAATAAGGATGATACATGTCATCACATCAGAAGCTTCACGAGCCTCTTCCGACGTCATAACGAATCCACATGGTGGAATCGTTTATCTGGGCTGCTCCGGAGCTTGAGCTTGCTGAGGCTAGTACTGCACAATTGAGGGTTGTTGATACATTAGTGGTAGCTACTGAGATTGCCGGTACTACTATATTGTGTTGCAAGAGGACGCTACTGATACGGTTGAGACGTCATCATTTGTTGTTGCTGTTGTTGTTGATGCTGAAAATAGTTATGTTTCGCTTGACATTTTCTTTGATGCTTCTAAAATTGTTCTCCATTTGATTTATGCAACTTACTATTTTGATGAGGCTTGAAATTATTTTTCTAGGTGCTTATTGCTTGCAGCTGATCTTGAACTTTGAGGGGACAATCCTTAGCTTTATGTTCAGTACCATAGCAATTGAAGCATTCATTGATGACCAAATTACAAGTCCCAGAATGCTATTTCTCACAATGAACACATCTAGGATTTGTTTTTGATTTCTTCGCCTCATGATTTTGTGTTGCTTCTTGTGGGAACTCCCGTTAGCTTGCGTATTTGATTTCTTCTGCTTCTCAACATGCTTTTCCTCTGAAGCACTAATTTTCATCTCCGCATGAATAGCTCAATCTACCAGTTCTATGTAAGTCATGCACTTGACCATTGATAGACACCTGCAGATGTCCTCTCTCAAGCCAACCAGTAGGTGATAGATTTTTTGACTCATGTTGATTAATTGACAGGATGAAATGAACGATCTTGGAAAATTGCGTTTCTTACTCCTAAACGGTTTTCATCCATTGATCCAGCTTCCTCAAATCGTTCATGAGCTTGGCCCAGTCCGCCATAGGGAAATATTGCTCCAGGAATTGTCACGATCTAACCCAGAGCTTGGAATTAACCAAGCGGGAACGGACGGTTGGACGGATGAATTAAACTTTTTATATTAACTCATAATAGATGAAAGAGCCACTAAAAATTAAATAAAAATGGCATAATTTATAATTACCTCATTAATGATTGATGACGCCTTCTATAAATATCTTTTTGTTTATCACTCATCTTTTAAATAAATCTAAAAAGTTAGTTAGAATAACTGTGAGCGAAAAATCAATGAATAGTCATACTTCTAAAGTAATATAAGCAAAATAAAGAACAATATGCATGCTAGTTAAATTTCTTTATAAATCAATATAAATATTTAAGATGCTATTCGTAGGGATTAATATCATTTCATATCTATACAATCGTCACAGAAGACACCGTCTAAAAATTTATGTCAATTACGACACATCAATATCAATATCTTTTTTCATTTATGTGTACGAGTATATTAATATACCCCACTAGTACCATCAATGGGTGCTCCATCATAGTCAGTCATACGCATACAAACAGTTAACATAAACATGTGTTCATCACATTCAATCATATTGTATAAAACATACACTAAAATGCATGAGTAAATGCTACAACATTCACAACGATATGAGAAATAAAGAAAAGAATAGCTTAATCAGAATGAAACATCCACAAATATCATCAACTGCAAAATTATTTGAGAATAAATAAATTATTACTTTAGTTTAAAAGTACATATACTCACCCCAAGGACATTAATTTATTCTTAAATTTGTTTTAGACATAACTTTTTTAAAATTTAAAATTACAATAAATATGGGTGTAAAATTTAATAAATTTATTATTTTAATATTTCATTATTTAAGTATTAAATTTTTATATTTATTTGATGGTCCTAATTATAATATATATATATATATATATATATATATATATAATAATAATAAAATTCTTATTAAACATCTTACCTTAAAATTCCTTTCTATTAAGCCTTATACTGCGTGAAGCTTCGTCTTCCTCTCTCCCTCTGTGGGAATCAAATCGCACGAGCCTTTCTTCCTCCTGAGCTTCCTCGTTTGCTTGACAGCGCACGAGCTCTCCTTCCTCAACGACGCTTCTTTCTTTCTATCTCTTATTCACTAGTAAGTTAGGGCACAAGTTCCTTTACCACTCCCACCACTTCTCTTCACATCGGACCACTAAAAAATTGACAGAACTCCTTTGTCTTCCTCTTTGACTCGACTCGACTCGACCCTAACGCTACACTCAACATCTTCTGTTCCGCTCGACCCACCGGTAAGTGAATCTTGCCTTGACCGATCCTTTTATAGGCAGACTTCCCTCCTTGATTTCTGATCCCATCATTTCCTCTCCTCCCTTTTGGCTGGCCTCGACTCTTCGTTTTCTCTTCTTCAGTTTTCTGGAATATTCCAATCTTCTATACTCTTCTTCAGGTAGACAAAATGAGGCGTTACAATATTCTCCACTTATAAAAGTTTCATCCTCAAAATTTAAAAATAGACTTTTGTCATTTCTCATTAAGTTGGCCGACATTTGCTATCCACTCAACTAAGGTCATTCATTAAGATGAAAGTAATCACTATAAAGATAATGACTCAATACAAAATGACTCAACTATACTTTGGATAACAATACAAACGCAAGAAATATATACAAAAAAAATACCCTATATAAGAAAACGCCACACTCTTCGGGCCTCATTACCTTCTGCAGCAGTAGCTACTTCATGTTCACTATTAATAAAGGAACATACTCAAGGCTGAACATAGTCTTGGCTGACCTTTAGTAGGAGCTGAAGCTATAAAATCTATCATTTTCTTCCACCTGCAAACTTCTGTGAAAAGCCTCACCGGATTTCTGATCTTCAACGCTTTTCTGGCAAAGATAAGGACAATATCTTGCTATATGATTGGGCTGACGACACCAATAGCAAGAGTTAGAGCTCATCAAACATTCACCTTTTTGTTGTCTTCCGCATTTGACACAAGTTTCTCCAGTACTCTGAGTTTTACGTTTGTTAGCTTCACTTGAATTATTCTTGGACTTTTTATCATTGGATACTTCTGAGTGATCTATATGTTTTTCTGCAGTCTTTTTCTTGTGACTTTCTTTACGCTTTTGAGTAAGTTGATAGTTGATTTCTACTATTCTAGCTCGTTTTACTAAAATCGAATATTCAATGAATCTAAGGGTACCATCGGTTGTCTGATCGAATTTTTATTCCCAAAAGTAATCTGTAACACTTTTCTTCTGCGGTAGCGATCAATTGTGGCACATACCTCGATAGTGCAATGAATTCCGCTTCGTACTGCATGACTATGTTCTCTCCTTGCCTCAACTTGATGAACTTGTCCTGCATCTCTTGTCGAGCGGATAAAGGTACGTATCATTCTTTAAAAGGATTCACAAACTCCTCCCAACTTATCATCATATTGGGTATGTCCACTAACCTGTCCTGAAGCTGGCCACACCACCGCCTTTTAGCTTCTCCATCCAGTACAAACGTTGCCAACGACACTCTTATTTCATCTGGACAAGCCATACTATCTAGTATATTTTTTTATCTTCATCAACCAATTTTCTGCTTCAGTCGTGTCTTCAGTTCTCTTGAACAGAGGTGGACGCAGATCATGAAATATCTTCAAGTACTTATATACAATAACTGTAACATTAGGTTGCGATATGGACTCCTGAATCAGCTGAGTCCTCGCCGCCATCATTTGAGTGAGGCTCTCGTTTATAGTAGATTGTACTACATATTCTATCAGATTCTCTTATTCTACAATTTCGGGTGTATCACTATGCCTGAATGTATAAATTATCTCTTTAAGTTAATTTCAATTATTAAAATTTTCTTATAATTATATTATTGGCTTTTTTATCGATATCCAATTAATTTATCCTAAACCTTGCGCTCTAATACCACTTTTGTCATGACTCGGCCCGACGCTTGGAATTAACCAAGGCAAGTATAAACGGTCGGACAATGCGAATTAAATTTTATATATTTGTTTATAATTTAATAGATGAAAGAGTCACTCCAAATTAAATTAAAACAGTACAATTAAAATTATCTCTTTAATGTTTGTCTGCGTCCTTGTTTATCGCACATTTTTTAATAATTTATTTAAACCTGAAAGTTAGTTAAAATAACTAAGGGCTAAAAAGCTAGTAAATACTCATACTTTGAAACTAAAGTAATACAAGGAAAATAAAGAATAATATGTTTTTCAGTTAAGCTTCAATATCGTTTATCCTATATAAAGAATAAATTAATATAAACATTTAAGATACTATTTATAGGGGTCTATATCATTATCCTATCAATATCGTTTCATATTTATACAACTGCCACAGGAGACCGTATAAAAATTTGTCAATTAAGACACATCAATATCAACATTTTTTCCATTTACGTGCACGAGTACATTAGTGTTTCTCCATTAGTACCATCAAAGGGTGTTTCATCATAGCCAATCATGCACATACAAACAGTTAATATAAACATATGTGTTCATCACATTCAATTATACTATATAAAATATACACTAAAATGTATTAGTAAATAACTATAATATTCACAACGATATGACCAATCAAAGAAAAGAAAAACTCAATCAGAATAAAGTATCCATAATTATCATCAATTGCAAACATATTTGAGAAGAAACAAATTATTATTATAGTTTAAAAGTACAATTATTCACCTCAAAGACGATTAATTTGTTCTTAATTTTGTATTTGCCTCACCCTTTTAAAATTTAAACCTACAATAAATATGGGTATAAAATTTAATAAATTTATTATTTTAATTTTTCATTATTTAAGTATTAAAATTTCATATTTATTTGTTGTATTCCTAATTATATATATATATATATATATGTTCACAATGGTTATTGGCAAAAAAATAATTATGAAATAAAAATCATATTACTGTAAGATGTTTGGACAGCCGCAGGAGAAATGTTTAAGATTGCACCCACAGTTGAGAACCAATAGTTAAAAGCAGGAACACACTATTAGTGTACCCCATGTGCCTGAACGCGCTCCAAGCAAACCTGATGACAGCCAACCTGAGGAGGGAATCACCACAAGATAGAAGTCTGCACCTGGGATCCCTTCTCCTGACCATAGTACAACATATAATGTTCGAACTGAAATCAGGATAGTCCCGCAGCTCCCATTCAGGAAGCATCAGGTGCAGAGGTAACAATTCACACTTCACATACACTGGAACCCATCGCGGTGACAACGACTGTCTTTCCTCCTACTGCGGTGCTAACATCAAATCAGATCGAGGATCACATGAGCCAGTCTTCAGATGAAGAATGATAAGTTTACACGTCTCGGCTGAAGAAGAAACTTGGGGGCTCACTCCAACTTGAAAACTTTATGGATGATACTTTGGTGACTCCTGACAATGACACGATTCTTAAAAGTTTGTTATCTGGTTTCACTCCTAAAACTGGAGGAATAGACAGGACTAAACTGGCTCGTCCCTAGCTACTTGTTTTCTGCATGTTTTAAATTTGTTCTACATTTTATTANTATATATATATATATATATATATATATATATATATATATATATATATATATATATATATATTAATTATTAAAATTCTTAATAAATATCTTACCTTGTAAATCCTCTTTTTTTAGACCTATACCGCACGGAGCTTTGTCTTCCTCCCTCTCTGCGAGAATTGAATCACAAGTGAGTTGGTTCTCTCGTACGAGCCTTTCTTTCTTTTCAGCTTCCTCGTTTGCTTGACAGCGCACAAGCTCTCCTTACTTAACGATGCTTCTTCCTCTTCTCGTCTTCATTGTTAGGTTAGGGCACAAGTTCCTTGGCCACTCCCATCACTTCTCTTAGCACCGAACCGCTCAAAAGATTGATAGAACTCCTTCGTCTTCCTCTTCGACTCAACTCAACCCGACCCTAACGCTACACTCGACGTATCCCGTGTCGCTCGACCCACCAGTAAGGGAATCTTTCTTTGGCCGATCCTTTTAAAGGCAGACTTATCTCCTTGACTTCTGATCTCATCGTTTCCTCTCCTCCCTTTCAACTGACCACGTCTCTTTGTTTCTTCTTTGGTTTCTCTCGAGTATTCCAATCGAACCCTTCTTCACGTAGACAAAACGAGGCGTTACAGGAATAATCTTTCAAAATTCGCTTAGGATACTATTGCATCATGTTCAAAAGGGTTGTGGCGGTGACTTTCCCATCAATCATCAGTTCCTTCACGTAACTGGAACGTTGCAAAATTCACCTTGCGGTCTTTAGGACATTTTATTTCTCGAAATCTCTTTTCGATATCAGGAAGCCATGCATCAGCCTCGATTGGGTCCACCGTGCCATTGAATGTCAGAGGTCGTGTCTTTAAAAACTGGTCCATCACTCGATCCATAGTACTTTCATTAGCCATCGCCATTGATTGATTGGGATGCATCTCCATGGCGGCCACAGGTGGAACTGGTTGAGTGGCTTGTACTGGTGGTTGCCTAACTTGCTGGATATCTTGGGCCGCTTGTGTAATTTGGGCCATAATAACATTCTATGTTATCACCTCCACGTAGTTGCCAAGTTGAGCTTTGGTGCTTCAGCAGTCTCAATGGTTTGAATAGGATCGACAATATCTAGAAACAAATACTAAAGAAAATACCAAAACTAGAAAATTAAAATTTAAAGTACTTGTGACTGAATGGAACCTGTTATGCAAAAATTAAGAATGAGTACAACAAACTTAGTAAATAATAATTATGTATTAAAGTATAAACGACAAGGAAAATAAGATNTATATATATATATATATATATATATATATATATATATATATATTATAAAATTCTTATTAAACATCTTACCTTATATTTCCTTTCTATTGAGCCTTATACTGCGTGAAGCTTCGGCTTCCTCTCTCCCTCTATGGGAATCAAATCGCACGAGCCTTTCTTCTTCCTGAGCTTTCTCGTTTGCTTGACAACGCACGAGCTCTCCTTCCTTAACGACGCTTCTTTCTTTCTATCTCTTATTCACTAGTAAGTTAGGGCACAGGTTCCTTTGCCACTCCCACCACTTCTCTTCACATCGAACCACCCAAAAATTGACAAAACTCCTTTGTCTTCCTCTTTGACTCGACTCGACCTGACCCTAACGCTACACTCAACGTCTTCTGTTCCGCTCGACCCACCGGTAAGTGAATCTTGCCTTGACCGGTCCTTTTATAGGCAGACTTCCCTCCTTAACTTCTGATCCCATCATTTCCTTTCCTCCCTTTTGGCTGGCCTCGACTCTTTGTTTCTTCTTCTTCTTCTTCTTCAGTTTTCTGGAATATTCCAATCTTCTATACTCTTCTTCAGGTAGACAAAATGAGGCGTTAAAATATTCCCCACTTATAAAAGTTTCATCCTCAAAATTTGAAAACAGACTTTTAAGTCATTTCTCATTAAGTTGGTCAACATTTGCTATCCACTCAACTAAAGGTCATTCATTAAGATGAAAGTAATCGCTATAAAGATAATGCTCAATACAAGACGACTCAACTATACTTTGGATAACAATACAGACACAAGAAATATATACAAGGAAAATACCCTATATAAGAAAACACCACACTCTTAAGGCCTCATTATCATCTGTAGCAGTAGGTACTTTAGGTTCACTATTAATAAAGGAACATACTCGAGGCTGAACATAGTCTTAGCTGACCTTTAGTAGGAGCTGAAGCTATAAACTCTATCATTTTCTGCCACCTGCAAACTTCTGTGAAAAAGCCTCACCGGATTTCTGATCTTCAATGCTTTTCTGGCAAAGAGAGGGACAATATCTTGCTATATGACCGGGCTGACGACACCAATAGCAAGAGTTAGAGCTCATCAAATATTCACCTTTATGTTGTCTTCCGCATTTGACACAAGTTTCTCCAGTACTCTGAGTTGTATGTTTGTTAGCTCCACTTGAATTATTCTTGGACTTCTTATCATTAGATCCTTCTGAGTGATCTATATGTTCTTCTGCAGCATTCTTCTTGTTCATTTCTTTACGCTTTTGAGTAAGTTGATAGTTGATTTCTACTATTCTAGCTTGTTTTACTAAAATCGAATATTCAACAAAACCTATGGGTGCCATCGGTTGTCTGATTGAATTTATATTCCTAAAAGTAATTTGTAACACTTTTCTTTTGCGGTAGCGATCAATTGTGGCACATACCTCGATAGTGCAATAAATTCCGCTTCGTATTGCATGACTATGTTCTCTCCTTGCCTCAACTTGATGAACTTGTCCTGCATCTCTTGTCGAGCGGATAAAGGTACGTATCATTCTTTAAAAGGATTCATGAACTCCTCCCAACTTATCATCGTATTGGGTATGTCCGCTAACCTGTCCTGAAGCTGGCAACACCACCACCTTTTAGCTTCTCCATCCAGTACAAACGTTGCCAACGACACTCTTTTTTCATCTGGACAAACCATACTATCTAGTATATTTTTTATCTTCATCAGTCAATTTTCTGCTTCAGTCGTGTCTTCAGTTCCCTTGAACAGAGGTGGATGCAGATCATGAAATATCTTCAAGTACTTATCTACAATAACTGTTTCATTAGGTTGCGACCTAGATTCCTGAATCAGTTGAGTCATCGCCGCCATCATTTGAGTGAGGCTCTCGTTTATAGTAGATTGTACTACTTCATTTTCTATCGGATTCCCTTATTCTACAATTTCGGGTGTATCACCATGCCTAAATGTATAAATTATCTCTTTAAGTTATTTCAATTATTAAAATTTTCTTATAATTATATTATTGACTTTTTTATCGATATCCAATTAATTTATCCTAAACCTTGCGCTCTGATACCACTTTAATCATGACTCGGCCCGACGCTTGGAATTAACCAAGGCGAGTATAAACTGTCGGACAATGCGAATTAAATTTTATATATTCGTCTACAATTTAACAGGTGAAAGAGTCACTCCAAATTAAATTAAAATAATACAATTAAAATTATCTCTTTAATGTTTGCCCGCGTCTTCTATAAACGCATTCTTGTTTATCACTCATTTTTTTTAATAATTTACTTAAACCTGAAAGTTAGTTAAAATAACTTTAAGTTAAAGAGCTAGTAAATACTCATACTTCGAAACTAAAGTAATACAAGGAAAATAAAGAATAATATGTTTTTCAGTTAAGCTTCTTTATAAATTAATATAAACATTTAAGATACTATTTATAGGGGTCTATATCATTATCCTATCAATATCGTTTCATATTTATACAATTGTCACAGGAGACCGTATAAAAATTTGTCAATTAAGACACATCAATATCAATATCTTTTTCCATTTACGTGCACGAGTACATTAGTGTTTCTCCTCTAGTACCATCATAGAGTGCTTCATCAAAGCCAATCATGTACATACAAACAGTCAACATAAACATATGTGTTCATCACATTCAATCATACTATATAAAATATACACTAAAATGCATAAGTAAATAGCTATAATATTCACAACGATATGACCAATCAATGAAAAGAAAAACTCAATCAGAATAAAATATCCATAATTATCATCAACTGCAAACATATTTGAGAAGAAACAAATTATTACTATAGTTTAAAAGTACAAGTACTCACCTCAAAGACGATTAATTTGTTTTTAATTCTGTATTTGCTTCAACTCTTTTAAAATTTAAACTATTATAAATATGGGTATTGTATTCCTANTCCAAAAGAAGAGATTGGCAAATTCTATGGTGGAGATTGCTATATTGTGTTGTACACATATCATTCTGGTGACAAGAAAGAAGAATATTTTCTAGCCTGTTGGATTGGAAAGGAAAGCATTCAGGTGACTTTATGTTTTGCTAATTTAATAAATCAGATAAGGATAAGAATGTAGAAAATAAATGCCTTGAAGTCATTCTCCTATGTTGCTTTTGCTGCCGGATGTGTTTTAATGTCATAGCTATCTACCCGTTGTTTTCTCCATGAAAATATATATTAATCTTAGAATTTAGAAATATGACACTAAGCTTTTAATTGTATCATGAGATCTTAAAATGCATCACGATGATAATTCATCTTTTTAGTAGATATTATCTAAATTCCTTAAATTTCTTTTTTAATTTCAAAAGAGAAACCTATAGAAATACGGAGTGAAAATAATCCCAGTTTTTCTATTTTCTGTTCAGCAGTTCTTCTGTCAGACAAGCTTGGCACTCCAAGTTTTGAGTTTTCTGTGTAAACATTGAGTTTTTTTTTTAAATTCCCGAGGTAGATTCTCTTTTTTTACCTGTTTATTTTAATTTTCTAATTGTGCCTTAATACTGAATTCCCAGATGTCATCGTCTATTCAACCAGCTTATTGTATGAGATTGGAATGATGTGTAGGAAAGGTTGGATTCTAGAGGGTTGTCTGTTTCACTTATCGAAAGAATCTCAATGCATCCTTCTTTCCATCTGCTTGTTTGATATGAATAATTATCTAATGGATCTTTTTCTCTTTTTTGAAGGTTTTAGATAAGTTAACCAGATTTGAAAGAATTGGACTAGTATATATACAAATGCATATAGATACACTTATACATATATATACATACATATACATATAAAAATGGATATACATATACATATTAACATGCACAAATACACATATTTGTGTGNCACACACACACACACACACACACACACACATATATATATATATATATATATGAGAAAGCCCAAAGGCGAATATATTAATAAAAGGAAATGTACAGATATTTTGGATGAAAGTACCCAAAATGACACCCTAAACATCCCGACATACAACACACACGTAGAAATACATGTATAAAAAAATAAAAAAATAAAAAAAGTAGACATAGAAAAAAAGTACGCCAATAGTCTGCCAAAACTCGCAAGTTTAGTTAGTAGGCGAAAGATTCAATTTAGCTTTGCCTCTGCCTCTGGTTCTAGGTCAGGAGCCAGCTAACAAATTGTTAAGTTTGCTGCCATTACCCGNACTCTATGGATTCACGGGATATATATATATATATATATATATATCTATCTGTTCACAATGGTTATTGGCAAAAAAATAATTATAAAACAAAAACCATATTACTGCAAGCACTGTAAGATGTTTGGACAGCCGCAGGAAAAATGTTTAAGATTGCACCCACAGTTGAGAACCAATAGTCAAAAACAGGAGCACACTATTAGTGTACCCCATGTGCCTGAACGTGCTCCCAACAAACCTGATGACAACCAACCTGAGCAGGGAATCACCACAAGACAGAAGTGCCCCTAGGATCCCTTCTCCTGACCATACTATAACGGATAATGTTCGAAGTGAAATCAGGTTAGTCCCACAGCTCCCATTCAAGAAGCATCAGGTGCAGAGGTAACAATTCACACTTCACATACACTGGGACCTATCGCGGTGACAACGACTGTCTTTTCTCCTACTGAGGTGCTAACATCAAATCAGATCGAGGATCACATGAGCTAGACTTCAGATGAAGAATGACAGGTTTACATGCCTCAGCGGAAGAAGAAAGTTTGGGGCTCACTCCAACTTGGAAACTTAATCGATGATACTTTGGTGACTCCTGACAATGACGCGACTTTTCAAAGTTTGTTATCTGGTTCCACTCCTAAAACTAGAGAAAGAGGCAGGACTAAACTGACTCGTCCATAACTACTTCTTTTCTGCATGTTTTAATTTTTCTTACATTTTATTGAGTCTATCTGTATATTTTTGTTGGGGTATTACTGTACTTGTATCGTATGGTAGGGTGCTTCTTTTGGGCTCTTCTCATACAACCTTTATGTATCTTTTTCTATTTTAATAAAATCAGCCCTTGGGCTTTTTATTATATATATATATTATAATTATTAAAATTCTTATTAAATTCTTATATATTATAAATCCTCTTTTTTAAGACCTATACCGCACAGAGCTTTGTCTTTCTCCCTCTCTGCGAAAATTGAATCACAAGTGAGCTGGCTCTCTCGTACGAGGCTTTCTTTCTTTTGATCTTCCTCGTCTGCTTGACAACGCACAAGCTCTCCTTACTTAACGATGCTTCTTCCTCTTCTCGTCTTCATTGTTAGGCTATGGCACGAGTTCCTTGGCCACTCTCATCACTTCTCTTAGCACCAGACCGCTTAAAGATTGATAGAACTCCTTCGTCTTCCTCTTCGACTCAACTCAACCCGACCCTAACGCTACACTCGACATCTCCCGTGTCGCTCGACCCGCCAGTAAGGGAATCTTGCCTTGGCCGATCCTTTTAAAGGCAGACTTGTCTCCTTGACTTCTGATCTCATCGTTTCCTCTCCTCCCTTTCAGCTGGCCACGTCTTTTCGTTTCTTCTTCGGTTTCTCTCGAGTATTCCAATCGAACCCTTCTTCACGTAGACAAAACAAGGCGTTACAGGAATAATCTTTCAAAATTCGCTTAGGATACTACTGCATCATGTTCAAAAGTGTTGCGGCGGTGACTTTCACATCAATCATCAGCTCCTTCATGTAACTGGAACGTTGCAAAGTTCACCTTGCGGTCTTTGGGAAATTTTATTTCTCGAAGTCTTTTTTCGATATCAGGGAGCCATGCATCAACCTCGATTGGGTCCACCATGCCATTGAATGTCAGAGGACGTGTCTTCAAAAATTGGTCCATCACTCGATCCATAGTACTTTCATTGGCCATCGCCATTGATTGATTGGGCTGCATCTCCATGGCGGCCATAGGTGGAACTGGTTGAGTGGCTTGTACTGGTGGTTGCACAACTTGCTGGATAGCTTGGACCCCTTGTGTAATTTGGGCCATAATAACATCCTATGTTATCACCTCCACGTAGTTGCCAAGTTGAGCTTTGGTGCTCCAGCAGTCTCAGTGGTTTGAATATGATCGACACGATGTCGATTAGGGGAATGGAGACCCTTCGAAACAGGCGCCTCATTTATAGTTGCTGTCCGAACTCCTCTTTCACGGGCAATTGTAACGCCTCTTTTTTTCGGAGCCATTTTAACTTATTGAAAGATACGCAAAATCAAAATCAATTGAATGTCGACTTACAAGAATAACTTATACCCTACCCAATTCTTAGAAGTCAAGGGATATGAGATGCAAAGCACAAACTCTGATACCACTCTATCACACCCTGGATCTGGAAGACGGTACACTCCGACAACATAAGATATGAGGATATGACTTGAACATGTTTTGTATTTTTCAAGAAAAACTTTTATTGCAAATAAAAAGGAATTGTAAATTTTTTAATATTGAAAGTTCAATATTACATGAGATATGACTTGAACATATTTTGTATTTTTCAAGAAAGACTTTTATTGTAAATAAAAGGGAAATGTAAATTTTTTAATATTGAAAGTTCAATATTGCAACTGGATTGAAAATTTAAAACTAGTTGAATCAAAATAGAAATGATAACATAGAACTACCCATACCCAACAAAGAAAAATACAAATATCTAGAAACAAATACTAAATAAAATACCAAAGCTAGAAAATTAAAATTGAAAAGCTGACTCATGTGGAGGCGGTCTACTTGTGGCTGAATGGAACCTGTAATGCAAAAATTAAGAATGAGTACAACAAACTTAGTAAATAACAATTATTTATTAAAGTATGAATGACAAGGAAAATGAGATTTAGTATAGATAACAAATAAGGACGAGTGGTTCATGCATATATATATATATATATATATATATATATATCATGAATAAAAAGAGTGGTAAATCAAATATGCTCAGATGTCATAAGAAAACATGCAATCAGGTTTCTTGTTATTATGTTTTTTATTTATATCTATATAGTCGGTTCTAATAGACACCCTAAAACCGGGAAGGTCAAATACGAACTCAAGGAAATCTGATGATTTTCTGTAGAGCCGTCACTTTAGGGGTCCGTCGGCTCGGCTAGTCAAAATTCCAAAGGATTCTACCGACCTACATACCATTACACATAAACATGTTATATTGTTTCCACAGAACCAACATGTTAAAATTATAACATGTAATGCAGAATCGTGATACGATATATAAAAATTCATACAAGTACATAAAAAGAAAACATCATACTGCACGATTAATATAAATTTGTAAGAACTTTGGAGCAATAATTTAAGACGACTAGTGGTATCATCATGAACAATAATTAACACTTATGACAAGTACAAATTGAAATAACAAGGACATGGCTGACAATTTATGCATGTACTACAATTAATTAGGAATAACACACATAACTAGGAAGTATACATTTATCCTCAAATTAATAGCAGTTACTTATTAATTGTAGTAACGTGATACTCCCATGAATTTGACGATTCGACTAGCAATCTTACATCAATTTAAAGTAGAATTATTAAATGATTAAGCAATTTATTTATTCATTCAATTAGGTGGAATCAACCTTTATTTTTATGATTATTAATTTTGTTATTAAATTAGTATTATTATCATTATAATTTTTAAAAGGGAGAATTATGAACTTAATTAATATTAATTAAAGTGCTTTTAAAATCCTACAGTTTTCAAATCTCGTTTCTCCTCTGTTTTGTCTTAAATTCTGGGTTAAGAAACTCTATGGATTCACGGGATTTAGAGAAGCTATGGCGTGAGAGGGAGGAAGACGAGGTTACCTTCTTCAATAGTTTTGAGTAGGAGTGAAGCCGAAGGAAGAGGATGGGAGTTTCGGGTCTTTGTATAAGGTGATCCCGCTGTTGCCTTCGAAGCCAGTTCCACTGGCAACTGTATCGTAGAGGGATTCGGTCACAAAGGCAATAGTTTCGGGCGAAATCGAGCTTGGATATATCGAGAGAGAGACAGAGAGAGCAGGATGAGGAGATTGGTCGGAGCCTTACATCTGCTATTATAGAGCGCTAATGCTCGTCAAAACGGGAGGGCGACAAGGAGAAAAGAAAAAGGATAATTATGATTCGGGAAATTAGCAACCATAGAGGACAAATCACGAGCAGAGTAAAAAAGGGAAAGAAAGGAAAATCACTTAGAGGCAAAAGGTAAGAAAAAATTTTGGTTCTTACAGTTATTGTCAAATGTAAAAATGGAACAGGAATTTCTAATTGCCTTAAGAGAAGATGAACTCTCAGAGATCGAATTGAACATTTAGCTTTTTCATATAAACTAGGTATTTTAATTTTTTTTCCCCCTAAATCCTTCTAGTTCTTCATTATGATGAAATTGTTTGTCAATTCGATGGATTCCTATTTCAGTTATTTCTTATGCTGCTGTAAAATCTGGACGAGTTTCTTTGCTTGCTGCTATTTTAGTTGGCAGCAGGTGAGTCTTCTTGTATATAGTATGTTGTGTTAATCTGGGGCTATCCAATTCCATTTATGAAGTGAAGGTACTAGAGAGAAAAAGAAACTTTATTGATTTTATGATGATTAATACCTATACCTTCAAGTCTGCTTACAGCATCTCTTCAACTTTTTTCTTGATAAAGTGGATTATGGTTTCTAATAGTTTATGTCTAGCTGCATCAGTATCATTATTTATTTTTTGTTGTTCATTTCTAAACAATATAATAATCACACATTTTAACTATGCCAAGCTTGCATGGACTTTTTAATTCTGTTAAAAAAATGAGAATCAATTATTGATTGCCACTAGCTTATCAGTTCTCACTGCCATAAAATTGCTAGTAGGAAAACTGGTTACAATGTTTTTAATAAGCTCTTGTAGCTGTGTTATTTTCTCTTCCTAATAATATGCAAAAGAACATGGGTTAGCATTTTTACCATTGATACCTGGGTGTAGTATCAATGATGGTCAATTAAAGTTGGAAGAAGGCACTCTTTCCAAAGCACTGCTTGAAAACAATAAATGCTATTTACTGGATTCTGGTGCTGAGATTCACGTTTGGGTTGGCCGGGTAACACAACTGGAGGAGAGAAAAGCTGCTTACAAAGCTGCTGAGGTAATGCATTAGGTCTTTTCTTTGATGACTAGACTTTTGCAAGAATTCTACTACATATCATCCATTTTCTATTTTTTTTGCAGGAACTTATTAGTAGTGAGAATCGACCCAAGGCAACCCGAATAATTCAAATTATTCAGGGTTATGAGACACATTCATTCAAATCGAACTTTGACTCCTGGCCTATGGGTGGTACAGGAATCAGCGGTAGTGAGGAAGGAAGGGGAAAAGTTGCAGGTACTTTATATAGTTTAAACACGTGCTTAATTGAGCTATCTGTTTTTTGATTCTTGTGTTTTTTCTCGTAGCTCTGTTAAAACAACAGGGTGTTGATGTAAAAGGGAGCGCAAAAAATGCTCCTGTGAGTGAGGAGGTTCCACCTTTGCTTGAAGCCGGTGGGAAAGTTGAGGTAAAATAACCTCGCAACTTGATTGAGGTAGTTCTTGCTAGAAGTTTTATGAATACTTCTGTAACAGGTTTGGCGAATCAATGGCAGTGCCAAGACGAGAGTTCCAAAAGAAGAGATTGGCAAATTCTATGGTGGAGATTGCTATATTGTGTTGTACACATATCATTCTGGTGACAAGAAAGAAGAATATTTTCTAGCCTGTTGGATTGGAAAGGAAAGCATTCAGGTGACTTTATGTTTTGCTAATTTAATAAATCAGATAAGGATAAGAATGTAGAAAATAAATGCCTTGAAGTCATTCTCCTATGTTGCTTTTGCTGCCGGATGTGTTTTAATGTCATAGCTATCTACCCGTTGTTTTCTCCATGAAAATATATATTAATCTTGGAATTTAGAAATATGACACTAAGCTTTTAACTGTATCATGAGATCTTAAAATGCATCACGATGATAATTCATCTTTTTAGTAGATATTATGTAAATTCCTTAAATTTCTTTTTTAATTTCAAAAGAGAAACCTATTGAATACGGAGTGAAAATAATCTCAGTTTTTCTATTTTCTGTTCGGCAGTTCTTCTGTCAGACAAGCTTCGCACTCCAAGTTTTGAATTTTCTGTGTAAACATTGAGTTTTTTTTTTTAAATTCCCGAGGTAGATTCTCTTTTTTTACCTGTTTATTTTAATTTTTTATTTATGCCTTAATACTGAATTCCCAGATGTCATCGTCTATTCAACCAGCTTATTTTATGAGATTGGAAAGATGTGTAGGAAAGGTTGGATTCTAGAGGGTTGTCTGTTTCACTTATCGAAAGAATCTCAATGCATCCTTCTTTCCATCTGCTTGTTTGATATGAATAATTATCCAATGGATCTTTTTCTCTTTTTTGAAGGTTTTAGATAAATTGACCAGATTTGAAAGAATTGGACTAGTATATATACAAATGTATATAGATACACATATACATATATATATACATACATATACATATAAAAATAGATATAGATATACATATTAACACACACAAATACACACATATTTGTGTGCACACACACACACACACATATATGAGAAAGCCCGAAGGCGAATATATTAATAAATGGAAATGTACAAATATTTTGGATGAAATGACCCGAAATGACACCCTAAACGCCCTGACATACAACACACACGTAGAAATACATGTATACAAAAAAAAATAAAAAATAAAAAAATAGACAGAGAAAAAAAGTATGCCAATAGTCTGCCAAAACTCGCAAGTTTATTTAGCAGGCGAAATATTCAATTTAGCTTTGCCTCTGCCTCTAGTTCTAGGTCAGGAGCTAGCTAACAAATCGTTAAGTTTGCTGCCATTACCCGAAACAACTAATGTATCATCCATCAAGTTCGTTAATAGGCCTCCATTCTTCTTATTCTTTCTAGATGTATAGACCTGTCATTCTTCATCCGAGGATTGACTTATCTGATTAGTGGATTGGTCCAAAGGTGGTTGAACAAGTGTAGGCTGTTGCACATCATGAGCCCCATGTGCCTAAGTAACAGTAACAACTTGTTCGTACTGATGAGGCGGAAACACAGTAGCAATATTGCCACTTATTACATCAATGATAGGTTCTAGGGCAATGACACACACAAACGGACACAGACACATACATATATACATATACCCACATACATACANTTATTAAATTAGTATTATTATCATTATAATTTTTAAAAGGGAGAATTATGAACTTAATTAATATTAATTAAAATGCTTTTAAAATCCTACAGTTTTCAAATCTCGTTTCTCCTCTGTTTTGTCTTAAATTCCGGGTTAAGAAACTCTATGGATTCACGGGATTTAGAGAAGCTATGGCATGAAAGGGAGGAAGGTGAGGTTACCTTCTTCGATAGTTTTGAGTAGGAGTGAAGCGGAAGGAAGAGGATGGGAGTTTCGGGTCTTTGTATAAAGTGATCCCATTGTTGCCTTCGAAGCTAGTTACACTTGCAACTGTATCGCAGAGGGATTCGGTCATAAAGGCAATGGTTTCGGGCAAAACCGAGCTTGGATATATGCGGGGTTTCTAGAAAGAGGACAGGAAGGAGGGAGATGGTCTGAGCGAAATCGAGAGAAAGAGAGAGAGAGAGAGCAGGATGAGGAGATTGGTCAGAGTCTTACCTCTGCTCTTATAGAGCGCTGATGCTCGTTAAAACGGGAGGGCGGCAAGGAGAAAAGAAAAAGGATAGTTTTGATTCGGGAAATTAGCAACCATAGAGGAAAAATCACGAGCAGAGTAAAAAAAGGGAAATAAAGGAAAATCACGTAGAGGCAAAAGGTAAGAAAAATTTTTGGTTCTTACAGTTATTGTCACATGTAAAAATGGAGCAGGAATTTCTAATTGCCTTTAAGAGAAGATGAACTCTCAGAGATCGAATTGAACATTTAAGTTTTTTCATATAAACTAGGTATTATAATTTTTTTCCCCCTAAAACCTTTTAGCTCTTCATTATGATGAAATTGTATGTCAATTCGATGGACTCCTATTTCAGCTATTTCTTATGCTGCTGTAAAATCTGGATGAGTTTCTTTGCTTGCTGCTATTTTAGTTGGCAGCAGANCTGTTCATTGGTTCTGTCATGATGCACAAGATTACCTAATGGCGGTTTAGCTATCACAAAACAGCTTTATAAGATTGATCGCGGAATATCACAAATCATTTAATACCCTTTGAATCCACATTTATTCACAAATTCCCAAAGCGAGTGCCCGATACTCAGCTTCTGCATTGCTCTAGAGACCATCGCTTGCTTCTTGCTCATCCACGTGACAAGATTTTCTCAGACATAGGAAAAAAACCAGAGCTAAATCTTTTTTCTATGGGTTCTCACGCCTAGCTAGCATCAGAGTAAACCTTTACATTCCAGTTGTCAAATTTCTTAAAAAATAACTCTTTTTCACGGGTTTTCTTAAGAAACTTTTATATTTAATAAATCATTTTCAAATATTTTTCATTTGGATTGTTCATGTATTGACTCACTATGACGACAGAGTACGCAATATCAGGTATGGTGTGTGACAGGTAGATAAGTTTGCTCATCGATCTCCAATATCTATCATTTCCACAGATATCTTTTTTCCTCTTACCTGTAATTTTATGTTGAAATCCATAGGAGTCTCAGTGGGTTTGCACTCCAACATTCCTATTTCTTTCAATAAACTTAGGAGGCTAGGATGTACTTTCTTTGAGATATCACAATACTCATATTGGGCCTGACCACTTCCATGCCAAAAAAGTATCTCATCACTTGTAGATCCTTTATTTCAAATTTAGTAGCCAAAACCTCTTTAATTTTTTCAACCTCTTTGTAATCATCACTTGCCAGGATTATATCATCTACATAGGCAATGATTACAGTTTTCTTACCTCCCCTTGTATGCTTTATGAATATCATATGATCTGATTGACATTGTGAATGAAAATCTTGTCTAACCAAGCCCTTAACAATTGTTTAGGTCATAAAGTGACTTTCTTAATGTACGAGCATGATATGCATTCGAGTCATCTTCCAGTCTTGGGGGGATCTCCATATTTGAGTCAACTTAGCCTTGAACCTCTCAATTCTCCCAACTGCTTTGTACTTGACACTAAACACTCATTTGCATCCAATTGGTCTTTTATCTTTAGGAAGCTATTAGGGTGTTCATGTGTAATTTAGCTCAAGTGATTGGATTTCTTCTTCAATTACCTTTTTTCCATTTGACTTTGAAGCTTTATAATAGACTTGGGTATCTGCACATTATCAAAAATTAGATACGAAGGCTTTACAATTTATTGTTAACTTCATATAGGCAACATACTCATGAATAGGATAATTATTGTAACATTCCCTGTCGACTCCACTAGATTCCACCTCCCTTGGAACCTCAGAAATGTGTGAATTCAGGTTTAGTTGTGAACATTTCTGTTGTTGCATATTATCTTTATCCTGCTCATTGGATCTCTTTCCCCCAGCACACGATTCCTTTAATTTCAAGTGGGATGTTCTCAACGGGTGTAACTTGGGGAATATGATGGTTAGAAGGAAGGGGAATAGCAGGCAGAGTAGTATAGGGAAGCCGAAAAGTTGTGATGAATCTAGGTTAGTGTGGGTATTTAGAGTAGAGTCTCAAGTTTGATATTCATCTGGACGAAGGTAACATCCATAGAGTTATATTATTTTTTTGTAATTGGAGAATAACACTTTTACTCATTTTTTTTATAAGCATGCCCCAGGAACATACATTTGATGGATTTTTGGTCAAGCGTTTTTGCAATTTGGTTAGTGAATGTGAACAAAAGAGATACAACTAAATATTTTTTAGAAGATGATTAGATGAGAAGACTCTGACATGAGGGTATTTTTCTATTACAATATTGAGAAGGGCTTTGAATCCAAGGATTTTGCTTGACATTCTATTAATGAGATAGGTGGCTACAAGTACGATATCTCTTTATAAATTTTTGGAACATTGTGAGAAAGCATTATAAACCTAGATACCTTGAGATGTTTATTGTTCCTCTCAACTATCCCACTTTGTTGTAGAGTTTTAACATCGAAACTCGCATTGAATGATATCGTTTTTTGCAAGGTAGGACCCGATGATCTAATTGAAGTATTCATTTGTATTATTAGTTTTGAGAATTTGAAATTTCATTGGAATTGAGTGAAAATCATGTTATAGAATGAATGAAAGACTTATGCGTTTCAAATTTTCCTTCATGAGGATTATCTAACTCTTTTTAGTGTGGTCATCAATAAAGAAGACAAATTATCTTACTACATTGATGGATTTTACTTTTGATGGTGCTTAAATCTCATTGTGAATGATAGAAAAAGGATGCAAGGGCTTGTTCTTAGACTGAAGATAGATATGAAGAGAATGTTTGGTTAATTGAGAAGTTTCATGCTTATAAACCTCTGGCTTTTTATTAATAGAAAGATGGATATAATTTTGCAACATAATGATTATTGGGACGACTTAGACGTAATGTCATGATAAAACTTGTCTCTCAACAAACTGAGGCACAACATATTCAAGAATACAGAATGAGGATTGTGGAGAAGACATTTGTGTGTTAAAAGAATAGCTATCCTTGAGCAAGAATAAATCTTGATGCAATTCAAAACTGCCATCATCTTCCTTGAATCCACTACATGAAATTCTCAAGAGTTAGAATGTAATTTAGTAACACATTAAAAATCTTGAGTTAGGTTGCAGTTTAATTGGGGAATATATAACACAGAAGAATGTTGAACATTTTTGGTGACTTTCATATCTTCTTTCCCAGTAAATCTGGAGTGAGATCCACTAGGAAGTTTAACAAATATGGAGATAGTGAACCCTTGGTAGTTGGTATGAGCATGGATGTCTCTGGGCATGTGATCAGAAGCACCAGAGTGTATTATCCAATGTCGAAATCGTTCATGGTTAGCGAGATAGGAGAAGGATATGATGCATTGGTACTTCATCAAGCTGGTAGGCCGTTCTATTGTGCTAGAAAGGAGTTTATTCTACACCTCCAACTGCTCCATGAAGAAGAGCCTAGGTTCAACCAACACTTTAGAAGTAGCAGCAGCATGGGCCTTCTTGTCTTGATCCTTCCTCTCTTGTCCATATTTCCATTCTACTGGTTTTTCATGTTGTTTCCAACATTTGTCTTTTATGTGATTAAGTTTTTTGCAATGTTCACAAGGAAGTCAATTTTTCTTTGGCTTTGACTCATGGGAGAAGTTGTGTATACAAAACGAAGCTTTCAATGCTAGAGGACTCTACACTTCCTGTAATCATTAGCTTCTTTTAGCCTTCTTATCTTCTAACTTAAACAAAGGCGTCCTTTGTGGTAGGGAGAGTCTTCATCTTCATGATTCTTTCTTTGACCTCATCTAAGTTCTTATTTAGACCAAATAAGAACTTGATCATCCTTTTTTTATCCACTATTGTTTTATACATTATGGCATCTTGAGGATATTTCTTTACATGTATCATACATATCTAACTATAACCAGTATCTTGATAATGTGAGCATTGAGTAACCCTTGACTCTTCTTGTTGGAACTCTTGAAGTTTTGTCTTAATCTCAAACAGTTCCACAATATTTTATGTATTGGAGTAAGTCTAAGAAGTTGCTTACCAAGTCTCCCATGCTTTGTTGTAAAGTAAGAAAAAATTTCCAACTTTTGGGGTCATAGAGTTGATCAACTAAGACACAATCATATGACCCCCAATCTTCCATGAGTGATGGTTAGTATCAATGAACTCAGGAGCTGTGCCCTCTCTTATAAGATGTTCATTTCTTCCCTTTCTACTAATGTACATAAGCACATATTAGGACAATGAAGAAAGTTAAGGTAGCGAGTTTCGGGGGCTATTTTGACAGAATTTTTGAACTTTGATTTAGAGCTAACATCCAAAGTTGAGCTAGACATTCATTCAGTGCTTTTTCATAAACCCCTTTGCATGTTCAGAGCTAAAAATAATAGGCTGGTTGCTCTTCGTATGAGAGATGACCTGCAGGAAAAGATTGGCGGCTTTAGGGAGGACGGAGCAGTATAGCGCCAACAAATGAGGACTGCTGGAGGAAAAAAACAAGAGAAGCCAATAGATGAGGAATAGTAGGGCCGAGAAAAATGGCAATTCACCAACCAAAGGAACGGTCAAAAGGCGAGATATGCTGTCAAGCTCTTTGCTACACAAAAAAAGGTTGAAGCATTTCAAACGAAACTCTATCTTGGCCTTGGCAGAGATTGTAAAGGCAGTAGCGTTCGAACAGAGACACTGGCTTCTCGGTTGAGATGGAGAATCGCAAGTCGTGTTAAGCCTTCCACGAGATTTACTGGAAGACGACTGATATGATGACAAACAACGAATGACAGGCTCGACCCTTCCACGAAATTTACTGGAAGACGACTGATATGATGACAAACAACGAATGTCAGGCTCGACCAATACGCTCGACTGATACATCGCACGAATGATGGTAAAGACTTTCGAACCCAGAGAGATGTCAAGTAGAGAACAGAGACAACAATGAAATTAGGTTTTTGTCTCTGATATCATGAAGGAAAATGTGAGTGAAAATATTCTCCTATTCCCTAATCAAATTAAAACTTCTCTCCTCACATAATGAATAAACCTTGGGCAAAACGTAATTCCTACAATTACACCTTACCAAAGATATAACAACGACAAAGGAAAGAAATATAATAAAATAAGAAAAAAATAGACGAGAATAAATCTAAAATAGGAAATGTAGAATTCCCCAAAATTGATCTATGACCAATTTGTTATGTATAATTTTTGTTCAGTCGAAGGATTTAATTTGAAAGAAATTAATATTTTGGACTGTGTGTGTGCGCGTGTGTGTGTGTGATTCAAACATTCTGTAGAGGCCTAGTTACTAATTTGTTGCAGTGATTTCATGGAAAATAGTGGGTGCATATTCATTTATCTTAATTCCATAATTGTAGTTCGTTGTATAACCTGTCTTGTGTATGTATTTTTTACTTGTTACTCATAGATCTAATTTAAGAAAAAGCCCCAAAATAGTCCCCCGACATTTAAGAACTGTCCAATTGTGTCTTCGAGTTTTAAAATATTTAAATTTAGTCCCAAATTATTAAAAGTTGTTCCAAATTAGTCATAAATTTAATTTTCGATTGCATTTAATTTTGCCCTTCACATATTGACGGGTGGATAGGTGATATACTTATTAAAAGCATAAAATATTCACTGGATAGAAAAATTGAAGTATTCACTATTAAGTGTATTTATTTATTTATTTTTAAATTTGACTAAAATTTAAAAGAATGGAAAAAAGGTTATTTTTTGTATAGCATTTAAATTTTAATTATTTGAAGAAGTTAATATTATTATACTTTTATTTTTTAATTTTTTATTCAAATATTAAAATCCATAACAAATTTTAGAGAAACTCGTGAACTATATAACGAAAAGTTTGATTTAATGAATACATTTTTTTTTTAATATGACCCGTTTCTATAATGTAGTGCAATAATAAACACAGGAGTGGTACCACCAGAAGATTCTGCCACCTTCATCCCCTTTTCCAATTTGTGGTGACAAGTTTTTTAGTTATTTAAATGGAGCGTATATCTGTACTCTGACTATCTACTTTTAAAAAATAATTTTAAAGTATTATTTTGATTTGTCTAGCTAAAAAATTCAGGATCCTGAATGATAGCTTTAATATTTCAGCTAATCTCTTCACAAATTGTGAATAGCTGGATTTGCCCTTCAATATCTGAAGGGCACCGTTAAATTTAACGGAAAGTTTGATTTAGGACCAATTTGGAATAACTTTTAATAGTGTGGGACTGAATTGGAGCGTTTAAAATTCAGGGAATAAATTGGGCACTTCTTAATAGCTGAGTGACTAATTTGGGTTTTTACTCGAACTGATTTATTTAAACTCTGTAACTGATTTACTTGTAAATTATGGAAACTTATTTAAATAACATTTCACAGCTTGACCTCACATAGTTTCTCAAAGTACTTATGGAGTCCAAATTCACTCTGTTTTCTGAGTTTATCTTCAGAAATTTAAGGGTTCTTCTTTTATCTTGGGATTGTTGTTTTCCCAAAAAAGAATTGGTTATTGCATATATCAAATTTTTAGTATGCTATTTAAAAAATAGCTTTATGTTCTTTACAATCCTATCTAAAATGCAGTTTTATAAATATTTTCAACAAATTTTTAGCTTCTAAACTGTTTTGTTTTTTTTTCCAATATTCCAAAAGACACTCTTCCCATGAGGTTAACATCCTGCTGAATTTTCAATGCCAATGAACTTCTTTGATGTTTTGGAACTGATATCATTGTTGCAAATTGTTTCTCACTTGCTAAATTTTCCTTTGGTACTTTAAAAATTATATGATCTCCAAGTAATTCTACAGTTTCCCTTTTGGCTTATATCAATTTTTTTCCTTCATCTAGGATGATCAAATGATGGCTGCTCGATTGGCTAATACAATGTGGACTTCCATGAAGGGGAGACCTGTTCAGGTATTTTCTTCATCCGTTTCTTGATTAGTCTGTAGGAATTACAGGAATTTTTTTTTTGCCTCATGATATATATTTTGCATAATTGCTTTCCCCACTGTAGGGTCGCATTTTCCAAGGAAAGGAACCACCGCAGTTCATTGCACTCTTTCAGCCAATGGTGGTTTTGAAGGTACAATTTACCTTATTATGTCAGAGTGCCTGCTTGAGAACTTGACGCCAGGTTTTGAGTCATTTCCTTATTTCTCAAATTTGCCAGGGCGGTCTAAGCACAGGCTACAAGAAGTCTTTAGCAGAGAAAAATATGAATGACGAAACCTATGGCTCTGATAACATTGCACTAATTTGTGTGTCTGGAACTTCAGTCCACAACAATAAAGCTATTCAAGTTGATGCGGTATGCCTTTATGCTTATTTTTATTTTCTTAATTTGTAATTTCATTAGCTTGTTGGATCTTTTAAGACATTGAAATATTTCATATTTACCTTGGTGTCACATTCAAGGAGAAAATCAGCACCCCATTGTCCATCGACATGGTTAAAAAAGAAACAGAACGGAAAAATGCAACAAATTTAATCAATGGTCACTTAAGAAATCAAGTGTTTTACTGGTTGGGATGCAAGTTTTTGATGAATCAGGCTCTCTACAACTGATTTTTATAATGTCTTTCATTGAATGATGGAAAAGGTAAAAATAAAAAAGTTCCGAGTGAGAATATTGGCAACTTGTGGTTTAGAATATATATTTATGATGAACCTTTTAGTTGGCTGAAGATTTTGGTACCTTTTCATTTAAGCTATTTTTCTTTTCCTGATAAATAAATATTGGCAGTTTAAAAAGTTAATATTGTTGGTTTTTTTTTTTCCCTCTTTTTGTGCACATTAAGTAGGAACTCAACATTCCACCCAATCTCTGCTCCATCGCCTTTAACCATTGCTACACCCCTATCCCTGTCTTAAATAAGGTTTTAATTTGTAATCAGTGGTCCATTAAGATATCAACTATGTATTGTAACATCTGAAAGGATTTTGACTAGTGCTGTTGGAGTTGCAATGTAAGTTTAGGAGAATGAAGCTCCCCACAGAAATGTGTGGGTCAATAGGCTGGTTTTACATGCATTGAAAACGGAAGCAGTCTAAATTATAGAACTTAATTATGACTTTTTGTGGCAGAATTTATTTATAATGAACTCCTTAGTGGGCTGAAGAACTTACTACACTATTGCTCTTTCAGAATAAGTTAATATCTGTAGTGGTCAGTTCTATTGTTGGTATTTTCTTATTCAACTTCTAGTAATTACTTTTTTCCTACTTATATTTCCCCAAAGGATAATGTTTTTGGACGACCTTATCATATGCACCCTGGTGGCTTTTTGTATTTTGTTTTCTTTTGATCTGTCTTACGTTTGCTATGTTTATGCTTTTTGCCTACTTCACTCCACAAATGTTATAGATGCCGGTATAACTTGATTTTGGGATAGTTACATCATACCATATTTTTGGCTCACCTCCTACAAGGCACTTATACAAAAGCATGGTCTACATTAATTTGAAGATGGAAAACAGAGAGCATGTGTGAATTGCATGGCACCCATCTTATTTCGAGCTGCTACGATCAAGTAGCCATCAATGTCACGACCCGACAAAGCTTAGAATTAACTACGGCGGGTATAACCTTTTTAATCAATTAATTAAATCTTAAAAGTTAGTTTAAAGCAACACTGAGTGTCACAGGCAGTGAATACTCATAAATTATATGGTAGTACAATAATAAAGAAGATAACATGCATGATAGTTAAACTTTCAGTAAATCAATCTAAGAGTATATAAAGGATTATACTATTTAATATGATTATTTAATATAATATTAAACACACAATATGTCTTAGTATAATGTTTACATATCAATATCTTTTTAGTTTGTATACATTCGTCATAGGAGAACCGTCTAAGATTATACCATTTAAGATATTTCAATATTAATATCATTTTCTGTTTACATGCACAGTACATTAGCATTCTCCTGCTAGTATCATAAATGAGTGACTTTATCATAGTCAAACATGCATATGCAAGCAATAAAATTATGTAATCTCATTCTTAATTCATTTCATAACATTCAGTACATACTATGATAACCTGAATCATGTATTTTATGAATATATACAAATATCAGTGACATGCAATTCAATATGATCAAATGAACTTAAATAGCAGATAAAACCATCCAACATAGTTAACATTGTATCAAATTTAGAAGAAACCAAATACTATTATGATTTAAAAGTACAATTACTCATCTCAAAATTGTATGATTTGTTTTAAATCTTCAAACACATTTGATTTTTGTCTCCAATGTCATAAAATATAGTTTTAAGCATATTATTAATTTTGTTTAATTAATTTTTTAATTACTTATATTATTTTAAATGTTGATTAGAAATTTTTCTTTTAATTATTCATGTTAATTTAATTTGACGATCAAAACTACAACTTAATCAATATTTATGATTTATATTAAATTTTGTTCAAGATTCAATTAATGTCCGTTCTAATTTAAAGAAGTAATTATAAACTTTATTTTTATATATCATATAAATTTTTCATATTGTTATTATTATAATATTTTTTGGTATTATAATATACAAACTAAATATTATATTTTTGATTAAAATGTAAACCTTAATAACTCTTACCTCTCGCACAAGCTCGGCCGAAATAAATTATTGGAATGAAAATGAAAGGTGTTTGGGTTGGATGAAATGATTTAAGATTTAATTTAATTTATATTTATATGATTCTATAAAATAGTATTTTAACTGTGGAAAATAATGTTGCAATATAATTTATATATGACTATAATTTTAAGAAAAATGATAATACATTTTTTAACTTAGAAAAGTGAGACCGAACGGATCTCACATATTTGATAGTTTAGGAGGTTAACACGATACCGCAAATAGCATGCTATCCTGAAAGATAAACATACCGTTTGTTAATAAGCTTAACCACCTAAACTAAAGAGTTTGTGACGTCCGTTTGGGCTGCGAAACTTTTTTTTATAAGCCAACAATTTCCTCTATTTAACATGTAGAGTTAAATGAGCTTTTTATTAAGCTGAGTCCTTAAGTTTCCTATAGAGGCAAACCCCTATAATTAATTACATTTTAAGCGATCGAAATCACCTAAGAAGACTTTCGATTAAGACTAATGTTTTTGCCTTCAAGATTGCACAATTTAAGTTTCCAAGGTTAAATGTGAGGAAATCAAAGGGGCATGGCTCAAAATAAGAACAGTTATTTTTAGGAGTCAATGGAGTGAAATGTATGAGATGTTACAGATCCGGGGGGAACCCCGATGACTTCCCAACTATCCTACGATTGGACCTTAACTCTGAAGAGACGTCCTACACCTCGTTCTCGTGGTCTCGATCACCGCTCTCCGTCTGCTTGCTTCCATGCTCCGCTTCTTGGAAAAACTACTCTAAGCTCCTTAACACATCGATCATAGGTTTGGGGTTTTGGTGTGTATAAATATACAGTTGTTAGGTAAATGACTCGCTATAGGGTGCATTCTAAACTGGTTGTCATACTGTTCTCTATCCTAAAAGGTCTCTACAAGTTTATAGAAGTAACATGATTAATAAAAGAGAAACATGCTACGAAACACAGTAAACAATAAACAGTAACATCGCAAGCATGAACTATATATATATATATATATATACAGTAAAGTGTGCAGTGAAGAAAGTGAAACATTGTAAATATAAACAAATCTGTTTACCTGACTGGTCGGCTGCTCCCGTAAATGAGGTTGGTGTCGCAGGTACAAGTAAATGAGTATAATGAAAAGAATTTAAGGAATGTGTAAGCACTTTATCAATCCTCTTCTGGAGCAAACTAGTGTTGTCCAACCATCTCACCTTCGCCCCAGCACCCAGTCACCAATCTTCCTGCATTATCCTAGCCGTCCCACTCCAATCCACCTACAGATTAACCTACTCCATGTCGGCGCTAAAAGGGGGTAAAGTTAAAAGTTTGTGGATGGTTTGTTCAAAAGTTATCCGTAAGAAGCTGTCGGCCACTAGAAGTGAAGTCTCGTCGCCCGCTTCGAAAGAACGTTTTAATTTACATATATGTATATAATTTTAGAAAAATATGAAATCAAATTGACTTCATATTTTTCACAATTTAAATGAAAGAGCGCTCTACCTCAAATCTGATATCTATACCGAGGGATAAACACAAGACTTGAGGATGAGGTTCAATCAAATAAACTAAAAAATATATGATATCATTTTGGTCTGCGAAACCGTTTTATTTGCCGACAAGTTCTCCTATTTAATACAAATAATTAAATAGGGTTTATTATAGGCTGGGTTCGGAAAAGCTTCCTATAAGGGCAAGCCTCTATAGTTAATCACATCTTAAATGACCGAAGTCACTTAAAAAAACTCTCCATAAAAATCAGGGATTATTATCTTCAAAGAGGTCAAAACGGTAAGACTTTTTAACGGAATCGGACGGAGAGGTGTATATGGGAAAGACTCGAATCTGGAAACATTGTTGAGAAATCTAAATGAAGAGAAACTAGGGGAGGCCACAGATTCGGAGGCGAACCCCGGTGATTTCCCAGTCTATCCTATGATTTGACTTTAGTTTCGAGAAGAAATTATTAAAGTGTTTCATCCTGCCAATTTTATTTAATTAGGGCTTAATCTTGCGTGACTCAGTCACGCAAGTCGCCTAGAGGATATGAGGGTTTACGTCGTATTGGACGATAACCTCGGAACCTAGAACGAGTTAAGGCTTAAACTGCACAGTCTGGTTATGCAAAGGCCTAACAGACAAAATGAGGATTTATGTCACGCTGAGCAGACTACCTCGAAATCCTATGACTTGTTTAATTTATAGGAAAGGAATGATTTTGCTGGGGAAGACATGTTCTGCTGTTGAAGATGACCGTGCTACCCACCGCGCTAACTCCAAGCTCCTCGACATGACGAGTTTAAGTTTTATAGGGTGTCCAGTTATGGTGTCAAATCACACGGCCCTATGGTTGTAGTCCTCTAAATGTCCTATATAAAAGAAGGCATGCTGAAAACTACATAATATAAAATGTGCAATACAAGACAAACAGTAGGATGCATGTAGAACAATAGCAGGTAGAAACAAGATTAGTATAACATGTTGTACAGAAAGAACGGTAGCAGGTAGAAATAAGACAAGTATCACATGCTGTACAGAAAGAACAGTAGCAGGTAAAAACATGACAAGTATAACATGCTGTACAAAAAGAACAGTAACAAGTAGCAACCGGAAAATAACACTGTAAAATGTAAAGCAATTATGTACGCCCGTGAGATCCGCCGTTTCTTAAGTATAGCAAGCCTAAATGCATCTCAAAAGTGAAGTTTGGAAGAAACGTCGTTCAGGAAATCCAAAGAAGAGTGTAGCAACGACTCATGACGGAAAATTTCGAGAAAATCGACGAAAAAGACTCAAGTAAAAGAAAATCCTCAAAAATTCTGGAGAAATCCCGAAAGAAAGGGAAAGTAAGACGAGTGTCCTGTCCCAAAGCTTCGATAAAACAAAGAAAAAAATTCGGATGAGGGGGACCGCAAGCACTCGTATGAGACTAGACTCAGCTGTATATTTATTCTCGAGGATCCACGAAGGCTACTCGGTCACCCGAATGTATAGAACCCTCTACTCGTCTAGAAGTGTGTCTTGAACCTCACTTAGAGGGCTATTTCCCAGCCTAAACAGGTATTCGTCAGGTGGACAATCAACTTTAAAGTATATTTTATGTTTTTTAACATGCATACAAATTTTAAACATGCAAAGAAGAGTTATCAATTTTGTTTCGTAGAAAAGTTTTTTTTTTTTTGCTCGAAAAAGGTTTATCAAAACTTATATATTTTATTTTTTTAGAAATTTTCGTTGTCCACGAGTCAATTACACTGTCGGGCATGAGACCGCCAACCATTTTTTTTTTTAATTTTGGTTGCCCACGGGTCGATTACGCTACCGGGCATAGGACTGCCAACAACCTTCGAGCCAACTCGAGTCGATTACGCTATCGGGCATAGGACTGCCAACAACCTGAGGAGGTTCGAGCCGACTATCACTTATCGGTGAAGGATACCATATCCTATTGTTCATCAAATGCCTGGATCTTGATGTTATAGGATAGAACATGGTGAAGGATATCATATCCTATTGTTCATCAAATGTCTGGATCTTGATGTTATAGGATATGGTATCTTTCCTGAAGGATACCATATCCTATTATTCATCAAATGTCTGGATCTTGATGTTATAGGATAGGACATCTTTCTGCTCTATCTTCGGTGTGCTTTTATCATCAACACCGTACGCCCCAAAACAACTACTTGCGACATTGTTTGATGGTTTCACGTATAGCAAAAGGCTATACGTGGACACTTATACACCGGAGATAAACATCAAAAAGAGCGAACCAAGAAGCAAGTAAAGAAAAGAACAAAAATGAGGTGAGAAAGAGGAGGCACTAATTCATCTAAAACACCAAAAAGGAGAATGAATCAGTTCTCAAAACTCATATCGAAAAGATCTGGAAAAGTAGGGCTCAAGGTCTTTCCTAACAAAAATAAAGGGCCACCTTGCGCTAATTTTCCCAAACCCCAAAGACGTAGGATTGATCAAGTCCACCCCCAAACTTCAAAAGAAAGTGAACTCGAGGAAACCACCACCAATATTTCCAAACTCATGCCGAAATCAAATTTCTCCCACTTTCGAATTAAAAAAGTCTCGTATATCAAATAAACATGAAATTTTCCCAACCTGAATAAATGTTCACGGCCGGAGTCAATAGAATAGAGGGAGCAGCAGCCAAGGCTCTCGGCCAAAGCAACCCACAAAGGACCACAGGTGAGGCTCACGGCTAAGGCGAACCGAGGCAAAGGAGAAGAGGAAGCTCACGACCGAGGCAAACCCAAGGAACAACAAGTGAGGCTCGCGGCTAAGGCAAACCCAAATCAATTCCCTACAAGTTTTGATATACATAGGAGAATACAAAACATCACCAATCTCTCAAAGTAATAAGTTTGATCCATCTACAATCATTCAAATGATTCAAACTCAACAAGAGGGGGGTAAATTAAACTCAAGAAACTCCAATAGGTCTCACAGGTAGGAATAGAAACCAAAGCCAGCAAAACAACCTCCAAACCACCTCTCGGGTAAGGACAAGGAAAAGCAAACCGAGCTCTCAACTAGAGCCAACAAAAATCATAACCAAAGCCATTTCTCAGGTAAGGGCAGAAAAATGCACAAGACAAGCCACCCAACAAGCTCTCGGGTAAGGGCCAAAGGCAAGCAAAGCAAACTACCAATACTCCCGAGTAAAGACAAGTATAAGGAATCAATCATGGGCTCTCGAGTAGGAGCTAATACAAGCAAACCAAGCTCCCAAGTCAAGCGAAAACCGAGCCGCAGCTAAGGTTTGAATTCGTGTTACAACAAAAGGATAGAAAATATCTCCATACCCTTAAAACATCAAAATATAGACCTAACGCATATTTTACACAAGTACATCCATGGAATTCTTCCAAATCAACATAAATCCATTTATCACTTGTATATTTAAGCTAAGACACCCGTGGGATGCCAAAACCGAGCCCAGCAGGGGCCAAAATCGAGCCCAGCAGGGGCCAAAATCGAGCCCAGCAGGGGCCAAAACCGAGCTTAGCAGGGGTCAAAACCGAATTTAAGCACCAAAACCACACCCAACAGTATTAAAATCCAGGCCTCCATAAAAATAGAGTTCTAGCCATTTCAAGCCAAAGCCGAGACTCCAAACCAAGCCAAAACCGAGCCCAACAAGGCTAAAACAAGACCCAAATGTTGATAGAAATTCAGGCTTTAATAGAAATTAAAGTCTCAGCCGTCTTAAGGTAAAAACGAGTCATCCAAAGCCAAGGAACAACCTGCATGTCTAAATATTTCAAGCATGAAACAATTCCAACAAGTATTTGAACTGGGGAGATGCCTCACAAGGAGCTAAACTAAGCCCTCAAAACAAGCTACAACGCTTTCCAAATTGAATAGATTTTTTCACAGCATACATTTCAAGTAAGGGAAAGCCGCAAGAGCTAAACCGAGCCCCCACATATGTATAAAAAAAGTAAAGTGAACTCTCTAGCATTCATTTTAAGCAAGAGCAAGTCTTAAGATGCCAAAGCCGAAACCCCCTAGCATGCATGAAAGACCAAATAAATTCTTCAATATCTCATGCTAAACGAAAGATAAACGAAAAGTTTCACAATACACATCCCAACATGGCTTGCAAGAGGAGTAGAAATTATTCCAAAGCCATACTTTATTTATCCATATCGCTGCCAACATAAATATGATATGTTAAACAAAGAACATGCCATATATCCACCACCTTAAGCAAATATCCAAGTCTAATTTCTAACACATGCTCACATTTTATCTTTCACATGCTCTTAAAGTGAATATCTCAAAAATACATGAAGGTAACGTGAACTAGCATGCTGTATCATCCAACAGAGCCATGTTCAAAGAGTCGGCATAGAGAAAATCGAAAGGAAACAGGGCACTGAGAAGGGGGGGGGGGAGAAGAGTACCTTCTTAATGCAAATGTAAAACACTTCAACACAAGAAACCACCTCAAGGAGATGCTCTCACAAAAATCTCCTCTTAAACTCTTCTTACAGCCAAAATCTCTACCTCTCCTCTCCTCAGAAAACTTTTCAACAACCCCAAAATTCCAAAAGAAATTCTGTTTATAGGCAGAGAAAAGAGGAGAAGAGAAAGAATATCACCCAATCCACCCACAGTACTCGAATCGGGCCCAAAGAAGAAAATGACGCATTCCCTGCTCACAGAAGGCGAAGCAACCGAAACATCTAGGATCGAGCGGCGAGCCTAGTGGCAGCGAGGACAGTATCGGGAAGAAGAGAGAGTTTGTCATTCAAGTGTACCAGGGAGCAAGCTTCTCATAGTCAAACTACCAAGAAAAGGAAAAACACAGCTCGAGGAGACTGACACGGCTTCAGGAAGGAGGGCCGCGGGCAGAAAATGTCGGGCAAGGACGAATGAGAAGTCAACTCTCTCTCGAGTGGAGGAGGAGGAGCTCGGTTGACTCGAGACCAAGAAAGGGAAAGGCCAGGCGCGCGAACGGGAGAGGGAAGGGAGGCA
>JXCR01126345.1:18437-59278 GCA_002079205.1 Phalaenopsis hybrid cultivar | reverse complement strand
ATATATATATATATATATTTATGAGCTAACCGATATACATATATATATGTAGGAATATCTAATTTAATTTTTTTGTTAAAGCTTTTACAACTTTTATTTGGGCGTCTAATATTAATAGCAACTTAGTTATAAATAAGTTTTAAATTTAGGGCTCCTCCTTTCATTTTAACATTAATTAATTAGAAAAAAAATAAGAAATTTTTGAAATTGAATTTTATACCTGAATTTTCTTTCTGTTGGATTTTCTTACGAATCTAGCCTTCTTCAAACTTGCAAACAAATTTAAACAAGATTTTAATTTATTTGAAATGTAAACTTTTTGACATTTAATCTTAATTAATTACAATTAATTATTTAATTCAAATTAGCACTAATTAACTAAATATTTACCTTTTTATTCCTCTGTCTTCCCTGTGAATCGAACAATAAGGCTCGGTCGAGCATTCCTTGGCTCGCAGAGTTGCTCAGGCACGCAAAGCTCCCGCAAGCCCTTCCTTTCTCTCTGAGCTCTCGGCTTATAGGCTATAACCGAGCTTCTATAGGCCGCTCGAGCCCTCTGGCTCTTCCTTTCTCTTCTGTTTTTCATTTCTAATTGTTCGTTATAATATTAGTTGGGATTTGATGTTATTTTGGTAGTATCACAGTGTTATTTTGGTAATATCATAATGTAACGTTACTGTCGTGGGGATTTGATGTTATTTTGGTAGTATCATAATGTAAGGTTACGGTCGTGGATTTGGAGTTATTTTGGTAGTATCACAGTGTTATTAAGGTAATATTGGATCTGCTGACTTGATTTTTTTTTATGAGGCTAGTAACATTTCTTAACGGTATTTGTTTGGCATGTTATATTGGCATTGTCATGGTGTTATTTGGGTTATATTATGGTATTATTATCGTGCTATTTATGTATTGTAACCTTGTATTAATGATATTTAAATTTGCAGTCACCCGAGGCAGAGAAATCACTTCATGCAGTGGTCCACAAAGAGAATGAGCCTATGAACAATATTGTTTATATGTACACCATATTGGATTTACTGTGCGAAAGGAACACAGTGGTTTCTGGTCGAATTCAAAGAAATTTAAGACAGGACTTTGTTTGTGGTAAGTCTGGTTTCAAGAAAGAGTTGAAGGACACTACTTGGTGAGGTTCAAAAGAGCAGACACAATGACTGGTTGTCCAGCCATGATCCGATACTTCGTTGATTTACAGGACAACTGGTCGGTAAAGAAATTCATAAAAAGTCACATCTATCTGTTGGCGGAAGATGGTGACAAGCATCTACTGCGTTACAGCAAAAATGTGTGACGTCAGTGTTGATATCCTTAGATCAATGACAAAATTCAGGAGTAGAATCAGTGATGTATTCAGATTCTTCTCTGCTGAGGTCGGAGGAGTGGAGAATCTTGATTGTGCAAAGAGGGATGCGTATAGTTTCATACAAAGATAGAGAAGTGTTCAAATTGAATTACGGGATGCTAATTCTCTTATACAATTGTTCACTACTCGACAAGCGGATGATCCAATGTTTGCGTAAGACTTTTAAATTGATGAGGCGGGATGTTTGGTGAATTTTTTATGGTGTTGTGGGATGTATAGGATTGATTACGACATTTTTTGGGATGTAATAATATTTAATACAAGTTATAGACTGAATAAATACAATTTATGTTGTGCTCCGATTATCGATGTGAATCACCACTGAGAGAATGTTTTATTTGGTGTTGGTTTTTTGTCAGATGAAACGATTTAATTTTTCAGTGGTTATTCAAAGCTTTTATCCGTATAATGGATAACAAACATCCAATAACAATATTTACTGACCAGGTTCAAGCAATGTCTAAAGCCATTGAAGCGTGTCTTTCGCAAACCAGACATAGATTATGTCAATGACACATTTACATGAAGTTATCTTCAAAAGTCTATTGTGGCGTGGGTAGCAAGAGAGTCTATGATCTTTTTTTATAAATACTTGAGCAGATGTGACTCTGAAAAAGAGTTTTAAGAAACTTGGGGTGAAATGATCGATAAATGAAACCTACACGAGAATGTTTGGTTGGATGAATTATATAATATCAGACATAAGTGGTCAATCGCCTTCAATAAAGAAATTTTTGGAATGGGGATCCTATCAACGCAAAGAAATGACTCCACGAATAAGATTTGTCATGATATCTCCAAGACAAGAAGCACCTTGACCAAATGTTTTTTGGGTCTTGAAAATGTCATCAAGGATTGGAGAAGAAATGAAAAGGATGAAGAATTTAAATGTCAGCAATCTGCAATTTCTACCACCGTTAAAAGCAGTCTCGTGTTGAGACAGGTTGCTACACTTTACACAAGGAAGTTATATTTAATGTTTGAAGCACAGTTTCTACATGGTTTGTGTGAGCTTGCTGTGGAGTGCTCTGCTACTATGGATTCAGAATTTCATATCCGAACTCTCGATAATAAGGACAGAGTCAGACCCTGGATTGTTAAATTGGACAGTGGTAATTTTGATATTACCTGTAGTTGTAAAAAATTTGAAATGATGGTTTATTATGCGCTTGCGCTCTAAGGGTTCTTCAACACAAAAATATTACAAAAATTCCTGATAAATATATATTACTTCGGTGAACTATTAATGCTAAAATAGACATATATAACAGTTATGGTTATGCAAATCGTAAGGTGTTAGAAATGTTGTCAAATTCTGCAAGTGGACTCATCTATCTCAATCACATTCATAAATTTGCATGCCAGATCGGCACGAGAACACAAAGCCATGAACTTGCCGAGAAGCTAGTGTTAGAGACATTTAATAAACCTAAAATCGATGTTGAAGCCGTTATGAGTGGACGAGATCATCCGGAAAAGTCAAAATCAAAGAAGAAGACACCGAATAAAGAGCGAAATGTGAATGATCCCACGAAGATGCGGCCAAAATGAATATCCAATGCAAAGTTAAAAGGGTACTGGGAAAAAAATAAGAGATGCAAAAGTAAATGTTACCTATAATATTAAGTTCTATTTTTGTTTGATGAAAGATTACTCGCTAACATGTAATATTGTATACAGGAAATGAGAAAGATAATTTTTTAAGTAATGATACCATTCCGGAATGCGATCCAAATTTATTTTCAATGGCGGATCACTTTAGTCAGGTTGTGAAATCGATCATTTTGAAATTGTGTCTATTCGATCTAGACTTCTTTCCTGACATTTACTCATTAATAATATCAATGTACATGAATTTTCTCAAACACAACAAAGAGGGACATGTACGAGCTTACTGATGGACATACATGATAATATATAGACTATTTATTCAGGAGTTTCTATTGTTGTATTATTGTTGTTTAAGTTGAAACAGACATTTGTTTTACTGTGATTTTATTTAGGAGTTATTATGGCAGCATATTCTAATAAGCGCTCGTGATATGATTTACATGAATAAAGCCTGAACACATGATACCTCGGTTTAGATNAATATATATATATATATATATATATATATATATATATATAGACACGCACACACAAATACATACATTTAAGGAAAAGAATTGTTCTTTATTTACAAACTTACAAAATATGTCTATACTAAAATAGTAAATGGAAAAAATATGAAAAAAATGAAGACAATAAAACTAAACAAGAGGTTTCCAAAGTAGTCTCCAATCAAATCCTCTTTAATTTCTTTGGCAACCGACTGGTCCACCATAGCAATGAGCCGAACTACTCAGTTTTCTACAATACTCAACAATGAGACGAAACATGCTTTATGTTATAAGATCATTAAGTAATATAGCCCGTTCCATCTAATCAAATCATTCTTCATGGATCGTCATTGAACTCATCACTATCAAATTACTTTTATTATACTAGGGAATCCAATTAATTATGTTTTACAATCTGAGATTTATCATAAATTTATAACCTTCGAATGTTTTTTATTCATAGGTAAGGCTTAACAAATCAAACTAACAGATTACCAAAAATAATGCCAAAGCTGTACTGAGGGAATTGTGTTGATCATTACTAAAACAATCTTTACTTTCGGATCTCTTGTATGTGGACTTGATCTTCCTCCCCCTAAGTTATCTTGGATGCAAATCCTTTTATAACTAATCATATTTATGGGTGATTACTCTAAATAGTTGATTTGATAATTGTCTATAAAATTTGTCAAATAACTGATTGTGAACTTTTAATTATATAACTAACCTGAAAGTTAGTGATAGAACAATTAGTCATGTTTCGCCCTCTTCCTGAACATAGGTTTGATAGATGACCCGCAGTTGGGAATGGAAATGGAAATGGAAAACAATCAAATATGTTTGCTTAGGGTGATAGCTGGAAAACATACGTAGGACACCCCAACTATCATTGCTTCTAAAATTATCGAGGCGCTCACGAAGACTAGCCTACATCCATTCTTGGAGCAGCGGGATGCTAGCCGAATCTCCACTTCTATCCATTCTTTTTGATTGGCATCCTCCCCCTCCCAGGTGGATTAACGTGAACATTCACAGGGATCTTCTACCCTTTGGACTTGCGGCTATAGGAGCCATTCTTTGTGATGAGCTAGGCATTTGTATCATTGCAACCTAACAGCATTTCCAACACTGGGATAGCGCGCAAGTTGAGCTACAAGCCATCTGATCACTCCGGCATGCTCATCTACCATGGATGTTTGAATGTGATGGTCTCATTATACAATGTGACAAAGCTAATGTAATGCATTTTTTGTGATCGAACATGAAGAAGAAGCTTTGGCAGAACAAACAACAACATGCACAAGAATTCGGGTTTCTCACCTCGTTTAAACAAGTCATTTTTTGTCAAATTACTAGACATTGTAATAGGCCCGCTGATTTTTTTGCCATGTGTACCCTTAGCAATTATTATGTTTTGATGCATGTAGATGACAATAGAGAACTTTCTACTGTACTTGTAAATGAAAAGTCTTTTTTTGTACACCATAGATGTATATATGCATATTTTTGTGTTTTTTTGATATATTAATGGAACTGCATATTTAACGAAAACATTAGACTTCATTGTACTAATGGGAGCCAGTACATAGGTTATTTAACCATCCATTAATGTCTTTGTATTTGTCTAGCGAACTAAACGAATCTAGAATCATTTTTGAGAAACTGGAAAAATGATAACTAGAGGAATCTAATCATTTGTTGGGCAAGACCTTCAGGGCCTATATGTAATTTAACCTATAGGTTTCTGGTGCTAAATTAGATTCCTGAATTCCTACTCTTTGCTGAAATGACTTCGAGGAACACATCAATTGGTTTCATGACTGACCTCAGCTTTTCAGTTCATTTTTTGCAATGAGAACATAATGCTTATTACCACTGTGCTGCTATAATTTACTTATTTACCTAAATTTCTAATTATTATGAATGTTGAGCGTGTATAGAAAATTATAGCTTTCTTTCCTTTTGCCTGCTAATAGATTATGTTCCAGGTTTTCTCTTGATGTTGATTTTGATGCACCAAAAGTCAGAATTCCAATGAGGTCCTGCCAATCTTCATCCTGGAGCAGCCAGTTTCTTCTGGATTTTGGTCATTTCACGTTGCATACTAGGGTAACATCTTTTTTCCAAATATTTTAAACTTGGTAAATAATGTTATTTGGGAATGTTAATTGTTTTGGAAAGAAACTGAATAAAGAGGTTTTGAATTTTTTTGTTTGTTGAGGAATCTGTTGAGATTTCATAAAGATAGATTGCATTTTGTACCTTTATTAGGCCCTTGGAGTTAATTTGGTCATCCAATTTTTCGCTAAGGACGGTAAACTTGTTCCTCTATTTAAAACTTGTTCCTCTATTTAAAAAGATGTGTTTTGAACCTCCTAATCAATTCCATAAATCTTGTGTAAAATCGAAGTGGCAGGCAAATACTTATGGGAACCAATGTGGTCTGTGTTCGTATCTTTTTTTCCTAGCTCAACTTAACTGAAATGCTTGCACAATATAAATGTGACTAATAATGTAAAATCATTTGAATATTATTATGTTTATTTGATATATTAGAATATTTTAATGGCTATTAATAGACATTATTTATTTCTGATTATTCTTATTTCTTTTGATTCCCTTTTTTTTCTATTTTATTTTGTTTTATTTCTTTTCTTTTTTTATTATATCCTAAGTTTATTTTTTTCCTTCTTGTTGATCCTGTAACAGATATATATACCCCTTTTTGTATCAATAAAATGTATTTTAATTCTTTTCTAACCTGACATCAAAGCGATGACCTTAACCTAACTGCTAGTATCTATCTGCAGCCGACTAGGTAGCTGTCGATGCTTCTGCTCCCTATCCAAGCTTCTGCTCTGTTTTAGGATCCTGCATCCATGGAGGTTCTTGCAGCATAGTCCTAACTGTGTTACAAAGGAAATCCTCTCTATACTTCGCACAGCTTTTTCAGGATCTCGATCCCGCACTGCTTCTGATCTGCAACCCGCAGGGCGAACCTGCATTGCTTCAGGATTCTACATCACATTAGGATGTTACACGTTCCCGTACTACTACAGTAGGGTGCTGCTATGTATTTTGCTACAGGTTTCCAACGCTAAGGATTTGTCGGACCCATCTTTTTCAGAACCTCTGTTCTGGTCACCTTGGGCACCTTCCAGCCGGTCAAACCTAGTAGGAACCCTTCCAAAGGCAACATTCCTCCAAGGAGTCGAAACTTTACGATGTCTCAACAACCTAACGTCTCATTTGGCTAAATCAGAGTTATGACGGACTCCTCCAACACTGAGCCGTCATCAGAAGATGTTCTTGATTCCTCATGAGGATCAATTCCAACCTCCTTTTCTCAACAAATCAGAGAACAGGAAAATAACATGAACTTCTTG
The DNA here is from genome assembly GCA_002079205.1 of Phalaenopsis hybrid cultivar. Lineage (NCBI taxonomy): Eukaryota > Viridiplantae > Streptophyta > Magnoliopsida > Asparagales > Orchidaceae > Phalaenopsis > Phalaenopsis hybrid cultivar. The sequence continues at coordinate 52,406 of JXCR01126345.1, read as the reverse complement.
ATTGCAACTCATAAACTAAATGATAGTAACTTTCTCCAACGGTTTCAATCTGTGTCCTTGTTCATTAAAGGGCGTGGGAAATTCGGGCATTTTACTGGTGTGATTTTTGAGTCACCAAAAACTTACCCAGGATATGGAGCTTGAGAAGTGGACAATTCTATGATCATGTCATGGCTGATCAAATCCATGTAGGGAACTCCAACTCTATGAGGTGTTCATGAAAATATGTGAAGCAAAATAATGATCCAAGACCGTAACTTAGTATTATAATGACGTACTCGCATTATGGATGAAATGTGACATATATATGACTACACGTGGGAATTCTGGCCAATCTATTTTTCTTCCAGAAAATTCTAGAAAAGGATCGCATGTTCTAATTTTTGGCAGATGATGTCTGGGGATGTATTCTTGGTTGGGATCATCTTCCTTCTACTCATGCTGTTTTCACTGAGATTCGTCTCGAAGTGAGCCGAAGACTTGACATGCTTGGTGCTTCTATTTCGTCTATCGAAGCATCTGCCTTGGTTTATAATAGTGCTCAAATTCGGGCTGGTCATACCACATGTGATTATTGTCACAAGTCCAACCACTCGTGAGAAGTGTTGGAAGCTTCACAAGAAACGTGCATCGAAACCTTCAACCAAATCTCCGCTGTCATTACTATGGCATATGAATCCAATATAGTACAACCGACCTCTACCCAGAACAATCCAAGATCCTCCAATATTATTATGAGTCCAATGGAGCAACTAATCAAGATGCTTAGATGCAACTCGTTCTCTTCCTGCTCGTTAATCTCTCACGTTCGTCAAGGTACCAATCTAATAGCACTCACTTCTTTTGCCCCTTCTAATCAATGGATCTTTGATTGAGGTGGTAAGGATCTTTGATTGAGGTGGTAATGACCACATGACTGGAAGCTCTCAAGCTTTCTCAGCGTATTATTCTTGTTCAGGGAAAGATACTTTTAAACTGCTGACGGATCTCAAAGTTCTACTGGTGGTAAAGGGTTTGTTGTATTAACAACATATCTAACTTTGGAATCTATGTTACATGTACCTTTGCTGAAATGTAATATTTTATCAATCAATAAGCGATATATGACATTGATTGCGTTGCTTATTTTTCTTCTGATGTCTGTGTCTTCCAGGATCGTTGTCCGGGGAGGATTATTGGAACTGATAAGTGGGTTGACAGACTCTACTTTTTCCAAGAGAAAAACACGAAAAATGAGAATACTCCACCCAGTAGTTGCAGTTTATCTCAATCCACTGAATGTCCTATTATTTTGTTACACGCTCGAATGAGTCATCCTAATTTTCAATATCTAAGACAATTGTATCAGTTGATGTTTTCTAATAAAAATCATTCTAATTTCAATTGTGAAACCATTCAGTTAGCTGGACATCTTTGTGTTCCTTTTCCACCCCACAATTACACACCTTCCGCTCCTTTGTCTCTTATTCACAGTAACCTATGGGATCCTCTTGCTCCCCTAGCTACACTAATAAACGGTGGTTCTTCACGTAGATTGATGACCACACTCAAATGACATGCGTCTATATTTTGAAAGATAAATATGAAGTTGCTGCCACTTTCAAAAACTTCCACACTTTCATTTTTGACCCAGTTTAGTACTCCTATTCAAGTCCACTGACATTGGTCATGAATTTTTATCTCTATATTAGGAGAATTCTTGGTAAGTAAAGACATCCTCTATCATAGCTCCTGTTTCAATGCTCCTCAACAAAATGGGGTATCTGAAAGAAAAAATCGACATCTCCTCGACGTTACTTGCTCCATTATGTTTCACTTTAATGTTATTCTTGTCGCCACTTATCTCACCAATAAAGTCCCTCAAAATTTCACAACTTCCATCTCCATTCGTTTTGATATTGTGCTTTCCTAATAATCGAGTTTCTCCGCCTTAGAACCTAAAATTTTTGGGTCCACAATTTTTGTTCGGAACACAACCCCAACTCAGAGTAAACTTGATCACAGGTCTATAAAATGTATTTTACTAGGATACTCAGCCAGTCGAAATGGAGATCAATGTCTTGACCTTTCCACAAATAAAGTTTATGTGAGTGTTGATACCTCTTTTTTTGAAACTGTTCCCCACATTCCTAACTCGACCTGCAGTGAAGGGGAGCTAAAGTTCTTGGGCACCGATTTTTTTCTTACTCCCATGGGTGTTCCCCCACGTCATCTACCCTTGAGGAACCATCGATTCCTTTGGTTCCACCCACCTTATTTACCACCAAAGAGACCACCTGCACACCCTCTCACTCTCCGTGTCTACACTCGACACACTCGTTCTGATGCACCTTACCTCTTGATGGACCCCCTGAATCCCCTCCGGATGACATCCCAAGCACTCCTCAAAATGAGGAAGTGAGTTCCTCTAGCAAAGCATACAATCGTACATTATCTCTTTATCCCGTGGCAAGCTATGTCTCTTTTCGCAGATTATCGCCAACCTACAGAGCATTTGCTATGACCCTGACAAATCATGAACTTCTATCTACTATTGAGGCTACTTTAGCAGACCCAGTCTGAAAAACTACTGTCATGGAGGAGATGTCTGCCCATAAGGAAACTATACTTGAGTCATTGTTGGTCTTTCTTAGGGCAAGAAAACAATGGGATGCAGGTGAATTTTTAGCATCAAGTTTAAAGTTGATAGATTCTTTGAACGTAATAAGGCATGGTTGGTCTCCAAAGGGTACTCATAAACCCGCGAAGTTGACTACGAGGAGTCATTTACTCCAATGGCTAAATTAAACACAACTCGGGTTCTCTTATCGCTGACAGTGAATCTGGATTGACCTTTATTCCAACTTGATGACAAGAATGTGTTCCTGAACGGTGATCTTATAGATGAGGTTTATATGACCCTTGCTTCAGGCTTTGGCTCCACTGTCTTCCAGGGGCAAGTATGTAGACTTTGAAAGTCCTATGGATTGAAACAATCACCACAAACATGGTTCGGGAAGAATACAAAGGTGTTGGTAGGCCGTGAATTCACTCAGGCTCAATCAAACCACACACTCTTTTTTCGACATTCTTCCAATAACCAGGCAGCCATCCTTATCGCTTATGTTGATGATATTGTTCTTACAGGGAATGATCTACTATAATTGGAACATCTGAAAGACATTTTTGCCGCCTCCTTTGAGATGGACTTGGGATCTTACTGGTACTTTTTATTCATGAAACTTGCTCGATCATCTCAAGGCATGTCTGTCTCAGCGGAAATATGTCATTTGACTTTTTGACTGAGAACAATCTTCTTCTGTGCAAAATAGTAGCTATCTTGATGAATCCAAATGAAAAACTTCTTGATGTTTTCCAAGGAAGTTCTTGCAAAAAAGACTCGCTACCAATGCCTCGTGGGGAAACTTATATACTCGTGCATGCCTCAACGTATGTCACACAATTGAGATAGTAAATCAATTTGTGCATGACCTCTATGAGCACCTTCTCGAAGCTACCCACTGGGTCTCCATTATTTAAAAGGCACACCAGACTCAAGTTTGAATTTTTCCCGCCACACCTCTCACAATATTGTTGTTTTCGCAGATGCTGATTGGACCAGATTTATCCATGATCAACGATCTATCTCCGTGTACTGCTCATTTGTATGGGGAAACCTGGTCACTTTGAAAAGCAAAAAAATTCATTGTTGTTTGGAGCAATGTTGAAGCAGAAGTTCAATCCATGCTATTAGAAATTTGTGAGGTTCTTTGGTTACGCATCATGCTCCGAGAACTGCATATGTCAGTCTACGTTCCCCTACAATTGTTTTGTGATAAAATGACGGCCATTAGCATTACTCATAATACAGTACAACATGATCGCTCCATGCACGTTAAGATTGACCGACACTTCATTAAGGAAAAACTCGAGTTTGGGGAAATTTGCATTCGTTTGTACCATCTAGTAGCCAATTGGCGGATATCCTCACGAGGAACCTTCCTCAACCATTATTCGGTGATTTTAAGTCAAAGTTCAACATGACTGATATCTATGCTGCAACTTGAGTGGGAGTATTAAAATATATTAATGGCTATTAATAGGCCATTATTTATTTCTGATTATTCTAAGTTTTTTTCTTTGATTTCCTTCCTTTTTCAATTATATTCTATTTTATTTCTTTTCTTTTTCTATTATATTCTGAATTTACTTCTTTTCTTTCTAGTTGATCCTGTAATAGGTATATATACCCCTCTTTGTATCAGTAAGATGTATTCTGGTTCTATTCTAACATGATATGATCGAATACGGCCGGTTGCTTCATGTGTCATAACCAGAAAGGGTCAAGAATTATAACTTATTCGGTTTATGGGACATAATAACCAAGTTTTATCACGATTTTGCCATTTTGATAGTCTGATTATAATGATGAATAGGCACGTTTTTGGTAAATATTTACACAAAATTGGATCAATGGAACCAATGTCTTAGGTAATGTGAGTATAATAGAAATTCCTATTTTTTTAAGCTCTATGAAATAGATTGTTTTGACTTTTTTTTTTGCATTATTGGGGTGGATTCTGTTAATGTTGCATCTATTAAAGTGCTTAATTTGTTTCTTGCATCTTTTATTAAAGATTTGATTTTGCAAATCCCTTGATTGAACATGCATCAACTTCAAACGCTTTATATTTTGCTCACTATCTGTTAAGTTCAAGCTGATTAATTTTTGACTGTAGGAAGGTCAACTTGATGACCGGAAGCAAAGTCTGTACTCTCGTTTTTATATATCTGGAAGGGATATGGCTGCTATCTTTATAGATGGCGACTGTAGTGAAAAATGTTTGGTTACTACCGCACTTCAGGGTCAGATTTCTCTGCTGGAAACGCCAAATAATGAAAGCCAGTTATTTTCTCTCCTTGATCGATGCGGAATGTCAGTCATAGTTGATCGGGTATGGTGGTACATATGCTATTGATACTCAACGTTTAGAAAGCTAAACATATGCTTTATTTTTTTATTATATTTTTTTGTTTATCATATATAAGTTCATACTTTCTCATTGTACATGCTTTACACCTCATTTGCTATGCTGCAGATTAAAATACCCCATCCAAGACACCCTGCTACGAGGATTTCTGTTCAAGTGCCAAATCTTGGAATACATTTTTCTCCTGAAAGATATAGCAGAATTTTGAGATTACTTGATATATTCTATGGCCCGAGTGAATGCGTCAAGGAGATTAGCAGTGGGCATCTCCAAACTGGTTCGGTTCCTTGGCTGCCTGCTGATCTAGCAAGTAATGCTAGAATTTTAGTTTGGAAGGTATACTGATACTTGGCCAACGCTGACTGCATCATATTATACTTGATTCTCATTCATTTTTCATGTTTTCTGAAGGGTTTTGGTCATTCATTGGCTGAATGGAAGCCATGCTACCTTGTATTATCGGGTCTATATCTGTATGTGCTGGAGACAGAGTATTCTAAGACATATCAGCGATGTTGCAGGTGAATTTGACTTTTTTTCCCTCATAGTTTTCTGAGGTTCCTTTCGTTTTCATTAACAAGTTCCAGTTAGCTCAATGTCTTTATTTTAGTAATGTCACTTGGGAAACCTTGCAGCATGTCTGGTCGGCAGGTACTTGATGTTTCTCCATCAACTATTGGTGGTTTGCCTTTTGCAATAGCTGTAAGTTCAAGAGGCATTGATATTCAAAAGGTATACATGCCTTCTTATCTTTTGTTGAGCAAATTCGTATGCCATGCTTTATTTTGAATGGTAGTTTGAAAATTATTTTGAAGTGCCCAGTTTTTCATTAGTCTTTGCATTCAGGTTTGTTTCCACACTGAGTTGCCGAAGGCCATACAACATCATCAAGCTTTTTCCCCACAAAGTGGGGTCGGCTACATGAATCCCTTTTTTCCATTGTCCTATTGGGTGTCATATTTTCATTTATTTCTAATAAATTAAAATCATTTTTTTATATAATATACCCAAGTTTTTTTAGGTCTACCTTAGCCTTTCTTAACATAAGTTAAATCTCAAACATCACTCTCCTAATTGGATCATTAGATGGTCGACATTTAATGTTGCCAAGCAATCTAAGGCGATTCTCTCGAATCTTGTGTGCCACTGGAGCTGCTCCAACCCTTTCACGGATATACTGGTTTTGCATGTTTCTCTAAGTGTCAAACAACACATCCATCCAAGCCTTTTCATCTCAACAACACTTAACTTAGTTTTATGTTTCTCTTTAAAAGGCCAAGATTATGCGCTTATCTCTTAAGTGCCAAATGCAATAATATTTAAAATTAGGAAAATAGCATTTGAATGCTGGTTTTGTTCGTTTGGAACTTGTTTCTTTGTGAGGCCTTTATTTTGGGGGCACAATAGTACTTCCTTGGGATCTTAGAGCAGTTCATCTAAAATCAATTTCAGACCTAGTAGTGGAGAGAACTGAAATGCAACTGTCATTTGCTTGTTTCTGAGAGCCATTATTTCTGAAATCCATGATATGTTAGAGAATTTCGGGCCGCTTGCTCGATGAAAGATACAAAGAACAACTATAACGAGTTCAATTGAGTATAGCTAACACCTGTGTGACTACCTGAATGTGCCAAATGAAATCTAGACTTAGCGTCAAGCTGAAGATGGTTTGCCCATGTCTTGGCGGCAGCATAATTCGATCTAAGCATAAGATGGTGCACTTATGAAGTTTTCTTTGATATCGCATTGATTTTAATTAAACAATGGAATTGGAAAAATGTTTGTTTTAAGAGAGAAAGGGGAGAAAGAATGTTAAGGGAAAAGAAAAGAAAGGCGAATTTCTTCAGTTGTTGATGTTGAATCTCTTAAGCAGGCTTTATTCAATCCGTAATTCACAGAAGGGATGAAGGTATATTGAGTTGCTAGAATTTTTATCCAACTTATCAAAAGTGAACATTGCATAACATGATAAGGATATTTACAAAGGTTGCCAGACAACCACAAGTTTATAGTTACATCTCAACTATTTTAAGGGTTTATTACAAAATAATCCGGGTGAAAATAAGAAGTTACATAAACAACATCTATTTCTAAGTTAATTTAAAATATAGGTAATTAAAGTCTTCAGTAATCCTTAATTAAAGTCTTCAGTAATCCAGGTAATTTAGTGATGTTGGAGTAAGATTGCTGACTTCAGTTATCATTGTCCCTTCAAACTTTGCCTCGTCAGAAACTTCATGCTTTTTGTTTTCATTTTTTCTCTGATCGATGATTATAAAATTCATAACAAAGAGGGTGTGGTTGTACTACTTGCCTTGCTAATACATTTTTTGTTACTTTTTCTTTTCATGTCCTAATTTGATAAAAGAATAATATTGGTTTTTCTGTAAACTAGTGGTATTGCGACTACTGTTTAATAGTCCAAATTTTGCTTTAATTTTTCTCCATATTTTCAAAATAATTTAATTTATCTTACAGGCACTAGAATCGGTAAACACATTAATTATAGAGTTTAGAGATGGTGATGAGAAGAATACTTGGTTTAAAGAGCTTGTGCAAGCGATATATAGAACTTCGGTATTTTAATCTCTTTTTAATTTTTAAAATAACAACATCGTTTATGTTTCTTTTCACTTTCTTTTTTTGTTTTCTTCTTTCACTAGGCTCCACCTACAATGAATATACTCGGAGAGCAAATTAATACCTTGACAGAAACGGCTACACCCCGAAATGGCAGCACCGGGCTGGCTGACCTTGTAATTAATGGTGCTCTTGTTGAAACAAAATTATCAATATATGGAAAAGTATGTTGAATTTAATTCTTTGGGTCCCTATGGTAATTTTTTTTGCAGATGTGTGCAATTCACAGGCTGACTGCATATCTCAGTAAATTGCATTTTTTTTTTTGTGGTATTTCATTTTGCAGTATGATGGAAATTGTGGAAGTTCAGAAGAATTGATTTTAGAACTTCTTGGCGGTGGAGGAAAGGTATACATATATAGATGTGCGACGTCTATCAAACATTGTTTATTTATAAAATGGTTTTTGCCTACACATTCATAATGTCAAAACTACTATAGATATATTCATATCTTGCCCTATTTGCTGCACGAAGGTAAAATGCAATATTACTTGTGTGTGAAGCAATGCTAGTTATTTTGGGAAATTAGAAATGAGGAGTTACTCAGTATGTTGCACGTTTATCCTATGTTTTTTCATTGAAATATAAATTTAAAAAATAATAAAAAAAATCTTTATTAAACCCTCGGCTTCTTTGATTCTGGAAATTTGGGTCCCATATGTTTTCGTTGCAGCATGAAGTCTCTTGTCCTCATCTTGTGATTAGGAAAAAAAAAATAATTTCTAACCTAAGCCGAACCCCAGTGTTGCACTCCCTTATAGTCCACATCGGTCGCTCTCTGTTATTGCCAAAAACCCTCTTCTTCTACTCTGGCCCTCTCATCTCATGCAATACTCCAAAAAGCTTCATCTCCTCACTCTTGTCTTCCTGCCCTTACTTGCGACCCGCCACCATTCAGACAACATCTGGCAACTCCTCCCCAGCTTGTCTCTCCCCTTCTTCCATTTTGCATGAAAAGGGGCCCTTATCCTTTCCATTTCTCTTTTGTTCTCTTATGTCCTAGCCTGGTTTGCTCCTTTCCCCTGTGCGTGTAGCAACTGTCGGCCCCCTCAGCCTTTGACAACAGCAGCTACTGCTTTCGACCAGCTCATCTTCTCTCTCGCTGGCAGCCATTATTGCCAACTTTAGCCCATTGATGTTAAGAGATACCATGAATGTCAAATTTGTGGTGATACAATGCCCCGGCTGCCAAATCTGGTACACCAATGATGGCATCATGACCATTTAAATCCGAAAGTGCAAATACAGTTGGACTTTTTAATTCACCAATGTCCTTTCTTGGATCTACGTTTGACTTTATCCATTGGAGAATGCACCAGTTACTGAATTCATATATTTCTAGCTTTGGACTTTTAGGTGTATACTTGCTCAATATGAAGTTCCCTATTAATAAGAAGTATTGAATGTTTAAACTATAAATGTGGTTGTTTACAATGGATATATTAACCTAGCCCTCTATGTTTGGTTGAAATGAGACAATTTAGTTTTGAAGTATCGTATATACTTTACTCAATCTTGGGAATGTTGGAGCTTTGAAAATTGTGCCTGTTTATGTATAGTGCTCTCTATGACTGATCTAAATTCATGAAACATTTCCTTATTCATAGGCTTTGAATTATATGGGTATTCTTTTCAGCACATAAATTAATTTTAACTTTTCCCTGTAGGTTTATATTATCAGGTCAAGTTGTAACCTAACTATCAAAACCAAGCTTCATTCGCTAAAAATTGTAGATTTGCTTCAAGGTCGGCTTTCCATGCAGCCTCAGTTTTTAGCACGGTCTGTGGTGAAAGAAAAGACTGTTTCCAAGGTAGATGCAGAGGTGCAGAGTATTGTTTTGGAGGAGGATGATTGTTTTATAGACGCATTGTCGGATTTTATGAGCACTACTGATCAAACGTTCCATAATTCATTATTCAGTCCTGATTCTTTTGATCAATACTCTGGATGTAGTTTTGATAGTGGTTTGAATCCCGAGAATGTAAAAGAGAGGAGCGGTGAGGTTTTCTATGAGGCCTGGGACACTAATTTTTCTGATTTTGTGGTTGTTACATTTGTGTGGAGAAGCCCAGATTCACCTGTATATGATGGTATTGATACACAGGTATTCATTATGAAACACTGTTTACACAAGGCTTGAGTGATGGAAATTATTTATTTCGATAATCCTGCAATTAATAAAGGTTATAATTATACAGCTTATAAACATTTTTTACAGATGAGGATCCGGATGTCAGCACTGGAGTTCTTCTGCAATAGACCAACTCTTCTTACTTTGATTGGATTTGTCTTTGATCTCAGCAACGTGAATTCTGCGGGAGCAATAAATGAAAATAATACAAGTGGCATTGTCGACATTGAGACAAAAGAGGAAGATGGTTGTGCTTTGGTTAAAGGCTTGCTGGGTTATGGAAAAGGACGTGTAGTTTTTAATTTGGTGATGGATGTTGATAGCGTATGTGTTTTTCTAAACAAGGAAGATGGTTTTCAACTTGCAATGTTTGTTCAAGAAAGTTTTATTTTGAACCTAAAGGTTAGTCCAAGTTTAATGGTTTTCTAAATACTTGCAATCTGCAGATGTGCTCTCTCTCTCTCTCTCTCTCTCTCTCTCCCCCNTATCAAAACCAAGCTTCATTCGCTAAAAATTTTAGATTTGCTTCAAGGTCGGCTTTCCATGCAGCCTCAGTTCTTAGCACGGTCTGTGGTGAAAGAAAAGACTGTTTCCAAGGTAGATGCAGAGGTGCAGAGCATTTTTTTGGAGGAGGATGATTGTTTTATAGACGCATTGTCGGATTTTATGAGCACTACTGATCAAACGTTCCATAATTCATTATTCAGTCCTGATTCTTTTGATCAATACTCTGGATGTAGTTTTGATAGTGGTTTGAATCCCGAGAATGTAAAAGAGAGGAGCGGTGAGGTTTTCTATGAGGCCTGGGACACTAATTTTTCTGATTTTGTGGTTGTTACATTTGTGTGGAGAAGCCCAGATTCACCTGTATATGATGGTATTGATACACAGGTATTCATTATGAAACACTGTTTACACAAGGCTTGAGTGATGAAAATTATTTATTTCGATAATCCTGTAATTAATAAGGGTTATAATTATACAGCTTATAAACATTTTTTACAGATGAGGATCCGGATGTCAGCACTGGAGTTCTTCTGCAATAGACCAACTCTTCTTACTTTGATTGGATTTGTCTTTGATCTCAGCAACGTGAATTCTGCGGGAGCAATAAATGAAAATAATACAAGTGGCATTGTCGACATTGAGACAAAAGAGGAAGATGGTTGTGCTTTGGTTAAAGGCTTGCTGGGTTATGGAAAAGGACGTGTAGTTTTTAATTTGGTGATGGATGTTGATAGCGTATGTGTTTTTCTAAACAAGGAAGATGGTTTTCAACTTGCAATGTTTGTTCAAGAAAGTTTTATTTTGAACCTAAAGGTTAGTCCAAGTTTAATTGTTTTCTAAATACTTGCAATCTGCAGATGTGCTCTCTCTCTCTCTCTCTCTCTCTCACCATCTCAACATACTATCTGTTCTTCCTCTCTCTAATGCTTCCTCTTAATTTGCAGCCTCGTTGATGAGAAATGCACAGTATTTAATGTTATATATTAATTACTTAAAAAATAGCTGTGATATAATTCCCTGAAGATATTGTAAAATATTGTTATGGAGTATAGAAAAGTTGAGGTTGTTAAGAAAAAAGGAAAAGTTGAGGTTGTTATATTGAAAACCTTCTTAGTTAGATTAATATTCTTTGGGTGTACTGATCGTGAGCAGATAATGCAAGAAGGGGATAAAATTAATTCGAAAGGATATTTATTTATTTTTCAACTAACGAAGCTCAACACTAAGTGTAGCTCTTTATCAATGAAAAAAGAATTGAAGCCTCAATACCTCTAAGAAAGCTTTAATGAAAGGGGTCAAAGATTGTGGAAGGAAAAACGGTAGGCTAAAAATTTTATAATTAGAGATGGCTCAGAGAATTATAATTTATTTTTTTCATTTGTTTATGGAAACAAATTGATGAATTTTATCTTTCAAGACAAGTAAAGTGTTTAAATGGTTCCTTGACTTTTTGCAGAAGGCCATTTTAGTCTAAGAGTCCATAGAAGTGCTAAATCATGCTCAAAATTGTTTAATATGAGTTGAAATATTCTCCAAAGTAGACTATTGTAGCCCTCATTAAAATATTCTAGGGACTAATTTGACATTTTTATAAACTCTGACACCAAAATAACCCCCATGTAAATAGTCAAGGGACTATTTTGGCTCTTTACTTGTATCATCATAATTAAACTAGCAGTGTAATTTTGCTGATAGCATTGATGATGCTTCACAAAAAATATGGTTCTATACTACAATATAATGCAATGGTACTTTCATGTTCTAAAACCTTTTCAATTATATGTTTTTGTTATAATGGATTGCTTATGTGTTTTTTTCTCTCTATTCAGTTTCATCCAAGCTCTACAACTATGGAAGGCACCCTTGGAAATCTGAGGCTTTGTGACATGTCTCTAGGACCAAATCACCGTTGGGGTTGGCTATGTGATATACGTAACCAGGGGATTGAATCTTTAATCAAGGTAATGCAATTATTTTCTTGTTATTTATTTGTTGTTTTTCCATTTGAAATGAGATTGTCATTTAGGATGTTGTAACATCTGAAAGGAGATTGTCATTTAGGATGTTGTAACATCTACATTTTATGCCGACATTGGTGGTTTGGATTAGGATGTAGACCATTGATTTGCATTAAATGAAAGGAAGTTTTTTTTTTTTTTTTGAAAACTTGTAATGCTCGGTGCCAAAAATCCTATTTGACTTTCAAGCATGTTGCAATTTATTTTCTGTGTGGCCATTTGGGATCACTTTTATTTTTTATTTTACTTTTTTTGGTAAATTTATTTTATTTCTATTTGGATTTGAAGTAAAACATGTTTGGTGGTGATTGTTATTTGAAAACATCGAACACAGTTTAATGGTGCTTTGAGAATTGTTATAAAAAGTTGATTTATTTTTTAAAATAAAATTGTATAAATATACAAAACTTACACTAAATAAATATGTTTCTAAAAATAAGGGGGAAAAAAAACTTGATCCCAAACTTGCCCTTTGTTTTATCATTTTTCTTTGATACCTTGATACTTAGCATATCACCTTAACATAGTTTTTACTAGTACTATCCGGTTCTTATCTTTTATTAAGGCTATCTTATCTTCTTTCTTTTAGTTTTCTTCTAGTAATAGGTATTTCTGTGAATATTAATTTTTTTGTGTTTTATCCAAATTTATTCATGGCAACATTAGAACTTTACTTTCAATACTTCATAAAATCCTAGCAAAATAGAAGGTTGAGAGGAAAGGTGTTTGGAAGAAAGGAAGAAAGAGAGAGAGGGAAAACTCTATTGCTAGCACAAAATACTCAGAAATATATTATATCCCTTGCTATTATGTGTTGTCCCTTTATTTGGGGGGATTAGGGCTCCCTAGGAGATGGTAAGCTTTAATACCAAATGAAATTGAAATACATGATAAGATAATTATTAACTTGTAGGCAAAATGGCAGAATATTAATGAGTACACGTGGACTGGTCCTCATGTGAGTTTTTAGGATTCACAAACTAGGACGTTGATGCAGACAAGCAGCTCTTGTTAAGTGAGAAGTGACCCCTCATGCTTGGGCGAATAACCTTCTAGCTAAAGGCCCGTGGCCCAGTCTATCGTAGAGTAATATCAGGTAAAGTAATGTTCATTTCCATAAGTATTTTGGCCACAAAAGGCCTGATTAGATTGAGGTGGATGGATCTAGCTTCAATGGATTCCCAAGTACGACCCCAATAGAGTGGAAAACCTGATGATTAAAAAAATGCAGCTTGAAACCAAATAAACTAAACCATATTGGTACAGTGGGAGATTCATAATTTGGGTCAAAATCATGAGACCACTTGAATAACTTCATTGACTTTCCTGCAATGTTAAGATACTTTTTAGAGAAAATCTTAGCGTAGTCTTCAGTCACGGTTAACTGAATCAACACATATCTCTCATCAAAGAAACTCACTTTTCATTTCCCTACTAGTTTGAGATCATCAAAACTATTCATTATATGTCTATAGGTGGGTGCCTCGACTGAAATTTTCCAATAAGAGCGAACTTGCATTTCTCAGTCAAGGTTGAAATTCAAAATCAGAGAAAAAGAGTGTTGCTTCCCCATTTTTCTTACTTGCCTTCATAACAAAATGGCAGTCACATCTATCATCACAATATTCCTTATAGCTTGAAGGGAAGACAACAGACGACTCCACCAGATGATTACCCACCACGTGGGCGAAGGTGGCTTTGTCAGGTTCAATTGGAGGGAGCACCATCAAAGCAGGGAGATATTCCACCTGTTATGACGCTCCGATATAAGCGCAGTAGGGGAAACGCGACGTCGAAACAGATGACGCCATGAAAATGGAAGCAGGGAGACGCAAAGATCTCGACATCAAAACAAATGAAGCTGAGATGGAGAAACGACGAAAATGTAGTAAGCAAGGAGACGTGAAGACCATACACTTGATAAATGCCATAAGTTTCATTGTGTGTGTGTGTGTCTATATATATATATATATATATATATATATATATATATATATNTATATATATATATATATATATATATATATATATACTGTTCTCATTGTAAGATGTTTGGGCATACACTTGATAAATACCATAAGTTTCATCCTACTTTGAAATATAAAAATCAAGTGAATAAGGATGGATCTAATCTCACTACTCTGGACATATTTGTTTCATCTTGAGAGAAAGCTACCACAGGACCGGTTTTGGATATCGCTAAAGATCAGCCACCCACCATCCCTTCGAAGAAGATGCAAACCAATCATTTACCTAATATCGCAGTTCCTGATGAAGAACATCATACTACAAGTATAGATCCAAAGTGCTTATACCACTCACTGTTACTGAAGAAGACTCACTTACATGTCAAGACACACGAGAGTGCTTCTTTGATTCAATCAAAGATCAACTAGTACAACAAACAATTACTTCTAATGTTCAACTTTCTATACATGTCCGACACACTTTAGACCAATCCACTGATTAGGCGAATCAATCTTCAGATGAAAAATGACAAGTTTATTCCAGGAGGAACAAGAAGATTGAAGGCCGACTCGAGCTTGGAAACTTATTGGATGATACTTTGGTCACTACTGGCAATGACACTCATCTTACCAATTTATCATCTGACTCATTTCCTAGAATTAGAGGTAGAGGCAAAGGAAAATTGGGTCGCTATCTAGCTACCTGATTCTATGTTTTTTTGGCATTTATTTATTTATTTATTTAGGTCTCTTGTATTTTTCTGTATTTTCTCTTTTTTTGGAATCTTTTGCATGTGATGGTTATCGTGGGGGAAAAGTGTCATGTTTGGGTTATTCCACACAATCTATATGTATCCTTATTTCCTATATATATATTTGAAAAGGCAAAATTCATTGATAAAAAGAGAGGATACAAATGTTTTAGTGAGTGGGTACAAGCGCTTACTCACAAGGATTTCAAACGTATTCCCCAAAAATAAATTAAAAAGAAACAATTCCTAGTCATGGTGGGTGTAGTCGGTGGTTATACTACTTCCTCTTTTTCTGGATTTAGGGAGGGAGTCCAACAACATACTGAGAAGTGGACTTTCGCCCGAAAAATGATACCGTCATCTTGAGAGTTTCTAGATTTGTAAACCTGTCAATCATCTTCCATAGGTAGTCGCGTCAAAACAATAGGTGGATATTTGATGGAGGTTAACTGCTGATCCAACTCACCCTGCAGCACACCTTGAACCTGACACTCCTCCATAATTTGAGTATCCTCTTCTCTCGCAATAGGTGGTTCCAAGACACTTCGCTAGCATCTACTACAATAAATTCATAGTATTTGTAATCTGAGTAAGAGCTGCCGCAACAACAGTTGGAGGAAGCTGTTGGTCTGGATTTTGAGGAGTAATCTTATGAGTCAAATTCTCATTTGACATTTCTAAAAGATTCACAGTGTCTGCTATATTTTCCTCCACATGGATGATATTGTTAGGACCTGTCAATCTCAAAAGTGAGTGAAGCCTGAAGCATTTAACAGGGATAATCCCTAACAATTTACAGTGATTGCAGTAATAGGGTCTTTGTTCTGCTATAATTGGCTACCAATATCCATTGTGGGCAGTACCAATCCATATTTTGTCCACATCAGGGAGGGTGATATCCCTTTCAACGAGAATTCTTCCAGCCGAATGCCTGGTTAGATTGAAGGTGGGTGTATCCAATTCATAGATCTTCCTAGTGCAACTCTAATAGAATAAAGAACTTGGTGATTGAAGTAGTGCAACTTTAGACCAGGTAGTTTAAACTAGATTGAAACTATAGGTGGTTCTTGACTATGGTCAAATTCAGGAGACCGCTTAAGCAGTCTCATATATTTTCTCACTATTGTCATAAACTTTTTGGAAAATATTTTGACATAGTTTTTCACTTTAAGTAATTGTATCATCACATGTCTCTCATCAAAGAGGTCAACCTTCCAAAGTCCCAATAGTTTGAGATCTTCAAAAGCGTTACGAACGATTTTCATTTTGGGATGTCCCGATTGGAACTTCCCTATGAGGGTGAATTTGAACTTGTGAACAAGATTGGAAACTTCAACATCAGAGAAAAATAAAGCCAGTTTGCCACTCTTCCTACCCGTCTTCTTGATAAGGTTGCAGCCCTCCTGGCCTTCGAATGATTCATGGTAAACGTGATCTGTTCTCATAGAGGCAACCATATCAACAAAAGATAGGTTTAAAACTGAAGTAGTCGGTGGTTAAGAAGGAGCAATAGCAATGGAAGAGAGTTGAACAGCAGCAAGCTACAGGGATTGAGTACGTGCAGAGAGGATGCAACAGGAACGGGGCTGCAGGAGACCGCAGGAGGCGCAACTGACAATGGAAGATGCGCGACGAAGAAACGAAGCCGCACGATGCAGAAATCTTTGAGCATGAAAGAGCCAAACGAAAGACGAGCTGGGAGCCGCAGAAGCGCACCTCAGGAGGTGCAACTGATAATGGAAGAAGTGACTACGCACGACGCAAAAATCTCTACTACTTCGAGCATGAAGAGCCGAACGATGCACGATGAAGAAGTCGGCGCCGCAGGACGAAGAAAAGGAGATACAACAAGAGAAAATCGACAAAGAGATATCAGGCTTTGCCATATTGGCGAAATCCTAGCAGAGCTAAATTGGNAGTGATCATGAGAATTATATTATATTAAAATACCTTAAGCAGGAAGGCATGTGCAATACAGAATTGGCAACATGCTTAGTACGATAAGATTTATTTTAAATTTATATAGTTCAATTTTGTAGGGTGTTACAGAGCAATAGATTTACTAAAACTCAGCTCTCTAAACTGGAGATTAAGTATCTTACAATAGACTATATGTAAACTCTACATCAAGTTTCTTGCATCAGCATCAAGAAGCTTCTCTCTTTTGTACAATCAAAGAAAGCATTACCTTACCCGCAGCATATAAAATTTTCTTACCAACTCATTATCTAATACCCTTCATTGACCACTCCCAGTGAAATCCGTGTGTTGATCAGCCTCAATCTGAAGTAACTTAACTCAAAAATAAGTAGGGATAATTACGCACATAGCACCTGAAACATTGATATTTACAAATCCACCAAGGTGATTTTGATAACTACAACCAATGCACTTATGCATGCAACGATCAAACCATTGAAGATGATGATATTTGTGTGAGAATTTGAAAAATAAATGAAAAAGAGTGCCTGATTTGTAAATAGTAATGTTTCAGCTTCTCTGTATGTAATTACCCCAAATGAATAATTCACCGTTTTCACCTCCAAAGACAGTTTTCAGCTTGCATTGTATCTCCATTGTGGCTCCTGCTTTACTCTCTCTCTTGCTCAAAGGGTGAGTGAAATGGAGAATAAAAGAAAATTGAGAATAGAATAGTGCATGGGTTTAGGGTCTGTTTAGGGCAGCTGCAGCTTATCCAGCATCTGCTGATAAACAGCTTATTCTGATAATCTGCTGTTGCGCAGCTAATCCGGATAAGCCGGCTGGCTGTTTGGTTTGCACGTTTGGAGAATAGCTGATTCTGGATAAATGATCATTCTGCCCCTATATGAATAAGTTGTTTAGTTGTTTGGTCTGTGTGTTTTGTAAATAGCTTATTTGCAGATTTTTTTAGTTGAATTAATAATTTGTCATGTAGAATTTCTTATATTCTCAAATGTAAATACATGAAAATACAAAATAGTTGAACTACATTTATATAACTCAAAAAGTTGCGATTACATCAAATAAGCACAGTGATATATACGATAGTGAAGTACATATTTACTCACTAATATGAAGTATAATTATACCCAAAAAAAATGTTGTTAAAACGGTAAGGAAAAAAAATAACAATATTGACTTTAAAATGTAAAAACATATCACGACGAATGTTACCCGGCTCTAATACCTCAGAATCTCAAGCAAACCTGTACCACTGGGATATCATAGAAACGAAAGAACTCGAACCACATGCGGTGTTCTCCCGTTAAATTAACAGATAAGTACAAAATATCTTTTTTCATGGCAACAAATGTCCCATCAAATCCGCATTAAAAAAATATTTCTTTTCATAACACAAAATATTTCTTTTCATAGCAATAATATTGATGAAACATTAAAAAAATATGCTCTCCATTCATAGGGAAAAAAAATTCCTCTCATCAAATTCGCATTAACCATACCAATTTTTTGGAATGCATAAATAAACCAAGAGTCATTTAACTCTTCAAAAGCCTTCTTAATGATGGATACATGTTCATTTGGAAATATCATAATTTCAGTTATGCTCCATATGAATCATCGGTAACGGGCATATGAATCATTTATAAGGTGAATCACAACTTGAGCAAAAAAAACTTTTATATGGTGAAACACACCTTTTGAAGCATAGGTAACGAGCTATGAATCCCGTGGTATGTATAAAAGCATAGGTACCGAGCATTTGAAGTTCAGGTATTAGATATTTAATAAATCCATATGAATCGCGTGGTATGTATGCAAAGCTTTCAATAGATAAATAACTAATGGAAAAACCAGAATAATATCCTCATTTATACAGTGATCTCTAAAAGTTATTACCTAAAAAATTCTTGAAATTTTCTCAATCCCTATCTGATGGCCACAACTTGAACCGCAAAAGGAGCAATATACCACCCAATTATCGCAAGCAATGAGTAGGATCTAGTAATTTCACATCTAAGGAGTTCAAATCCATCATCCGATCCATCATTTTTCGCAACCACAAAACAAAAAAAAACATCATCAATCACATTTCTTATCTTCCTCTTTGCAGATCCACAGGAAAAAAACCAAAAAAAATAGATCTGACTGCATTTCCCGAACGGTTGCAAATGACGAAAAAGGAAGATGAGACATGCAAAGGAATAGTTATACCTGTTGAGAGAAATGACGAAGAAGGAAATGCCGGATGTGAGTGAAGATGCCGAAGAAGAAGAGGGAAAACGCACCGGATCGTAGACCTAGGATCGTTTAGGGCATGCGATGCGAAGGAGAAATGCCAGAGGGCGAATGCGTTAAAGGCAAGGTCACGAGGGTCACAGGCGTAATATTTCGATCGAAAACGCGGACCGCGTCCTGCGGTCCGCGTCTTTTACAAAATTCAAAACACCGGTTTCGATAATCCCAGAATAAGTGCGAACCAAACATGACGGCGACATTTTCAAAACGCCGTCCGCACTTATAAGCTGTCCCAAACGGGCCCTTAGTGTACAATAACAATTTTTTAGGGTTATTAAGCTATTAATATATTTCATATATAAAAATTTTATGTTCATTTTCACCTTACAATTGTATGTTACCTAGTTGTCTGAGTGTTACAGTTTAGACAAAGCTGGCTGTGCTGTTCACCAAGTTTCTGTCAGAAAACTTCTTAATACTTTTACAAATTTTCATGTAATTTATGCTCGAGTATCTTTCGTTTTTTGTTTTGTTTTTTTTTTCTTTTTGAATATTACTGTCTTCCTCAGTCAAACAATTTTGACGGGAATGAATGAGAACGTGTCTGTTGCTGCATTGAGACTACCAAGTTGCATCCGTACTCCCTTACTCAGGAATATAGATGATTGTGCTGGGAATTATTTTTTTGCTCATAGTTGCATTCTAGTGGCTGAATGGACTTTTTATTGCTTTTTCTTAAATTGTTCTGGGGATGCCAAAAAAGTTGAAATCTAACGCTTAAGTTATTTTTTAACGCTGTTAAATATTTATTTATATTTCAAATAATTGTTATGCTATTTAATCATACCTTCATTTATACACATTAAATGGAGTTTTTTTATTGAAATAAGTTTCGTTGTTTATTCATACATGATGATTCATTTTTATTTATCAGGACATGAAGTTTTCCCATAGACATTGCTTTAGAAATGATTTAGTTTCGTTTATTTTATATATACATTTTTTTTCCTCCACATTCTTATTCAATTTTTCTCCTTGTTTCAGTTCAACTTTCAATCTTACAGCATTGACGATGATGACTATGAGGGATATGATTATAGCTTGAGTGGCCGACTTTCTGCAGTACGGATAATATTTCTTTATAGGTTTGTTTTGGAGGTATGTTTCATGTCAATGCGAAAAATGAACATTAGTTTTATGTTTTGTCGGACAATAAAATACATCAGTTAAAGTGTAAAGGAATGAAAATTGTTGGATATGGTAATGTTATGGAATTATGCGAATAATAATACACAGACAAAGAACAAGTAGGATTAGATTTTGTCGAGGCTGACGTATCTTAATTCAAGATAGTATAATATAAGACAGTAGATTTATGTCATTTCTCTGTATTTCGTAGATAAAATCAGCCTCTAGAAGTTTTGTGACAAATTTTGATACATAAAGTGATCTTGTACGTCCCAAAACTATTGATCTGCTTGATTATCTTATATGCACAACGTGCATGCTCAAAAACTCACACATCAGCTTTTTGTAATACTTATGATAGAATCTTAGAAGTTTTGACACTGGAAAATGTCAAAGTTTTATGTCTTTATTTCTTAGTTATGAATGAAAGATTTTCCTTTTTGATTAAACTAAAAAGAACAACACATTCTATTCTTGAAAAAGCTGAAGACGGCCGCTAAAAATACCTAAAAAGCTCTCTTTCCTCTCTCTTGGTTGTGAATCCCTCTCCTTGTGGGATGCTATGCGCTTCCCTTAAGGCTCTATTTATAGTGGTAACAACAAATGAGTTAGAAGGCAGAATTTACTATATGATTTTACAAGAAATCTTAAGGTCAGCAAAATGTTTCCATAGCCCACAAGAAGGATTTAACCACCTTTTTCAAAATGTTAATCCTGTATATGTTATAAATAGAGATCTCATATACATCTTATAGAGATTTGATGTAGAAGTCACATGATTAACAGTCTCCCACTTCAAGATGTAGTTTCTTATTTTCCTATGTAGCGATCAGTGCTAAACAACACTTTGTACGACACCTCCATTCCAACATTTGTGAATGCAAATTGGCTCTACGCAAAGCCCCACCTTTTTAAAAAGTTGCACTTTTATGAGCTAATCTGCAATATTTTCACCCATCTTGATTTTGTTGAGTTGTAGAACACCTTAAAAAAACCTCTTATCTTGTACCTGATCCACATTTTGGTTCAAACCTGAAGTTTAAACTCTAGGTTCGAAATTGATTTGATCCACTTGACAATGCACCACAGCCACTGCCGAAGTTTAAGTTTGAACTTGAGTTTTGAACCAGGTTTCAACACTAGGTTTTGAGTTAAACTCTAGTTTGAATGTCACGTATTTTACTGCTATTTAATCTTGTTGAATAAAAAACGTTTTGCATAAATTGAACACTATCCAAATGTTGATAGGTTTTAGTCACGTGTTCCATCTTGTGTTTGAAACTTCATTCGAACTTTGCTTTTCATTAGTGTGGCGATGTAAGGAGCGGTAGACATGACAAGGCTGATGTTGTAGTTTACAAATAAAAAATAATAATAAATAATAATAAATACCTTATCCATTGAACATAGTGACATGAGCAATAGCAGGGGTGAGGTCAAGGGTACCTTTTTTAGGAATTCGAGTGAGGGATGGATAGATTATATGTGAAGGTAAAAGTTGTGTTTGTTGGATAGATTAAGGAGAGATTCAAATAAGCTTTTTGGAGTAGATAATTTTAAATTATATGATATTGAACATTTGACACTAATACAAAGAAATATCCCACACATTTATACTGTGTATTTTTCTTCTAAAAATGATTTTTGGGGATATATGCCCAAATTTTCTTTTCTTTGAGATATTCTTATAAATTTTATATCAAGAGGGATAAAATGACATCGTTCTTGGGTTTCTAGAAGGTGTTTTAGGATTAGATTTAGCGGGTAGGTGATTGTAGGATAGCAAGAGTGAGAATATAACTTGGAACAAATAATATAAAGATATGACGACAAAAGGTGCCCTTGCCAGAACCCACCAGCAATAATCTGGAGGGATTGGTTGCCATTGATCAAAAGAGTGAAGCTCGACTGCTCCACATAGCTTAACACCACCTTCTTAAAAATATCTGAACAACCCCATTGATGAAACACCTCATGAAGAGTTTTCAAACTCATTTCATTGTAAACCTGCTCCATATCGATTTTTATAGTCATAAGACCTGACTTTGCTGTGGAATGCTCAACTTTATTGAGCATCTCTTGGGCTAACAAATAATGGTCAGATACATAGCGGTTTGGGACAAACACACCTTACTCCACAAATAGGAGAGATGCTAAAGAAATTTTAAGCTGGTTGACCAGGATTTTGGCAACCACCTTGTACACCATTTTGCATAACTAATTGGGAGGAAGAGCTTGGGAACATTAGCATTTTTGAAATTTGGGATAAGAACAACTAATGTTTGTTCCACTGCTTGGGCATTGTGGCTGTTGAGAACAACTCATGGATCGCCTTTAGGACCTTCTTAGAAATGACACCTCAAAAATTATTTTAAAAGGAGTGGCTAACATTGTTGAGAAAAACTCATGGATCTCCATGTCCACGATGTTCATAGCCAGCATGTTGTTGTAGTTGGGTAAGCGTTGTTTCATGTTGCCAAATGCAAGCCATCCCTCTGTATTTATTTGGGAGCTCTCCCACTTAGAAGTAAAGAAGTTTAGGAAGGCCATTTGGATTTGCTTCTGGTGCTTAGTAAAGTTGCCATCATGAAGTTTAATTCGGTTAATATGATTAGGTTTATACCTGGCCGAAGCAACATGGAAAAAATTGGAATTAGCATCTTCCTCATTCAACCATCTGACTTTTGGCCTTTGCATCCACCAGGTCGAAATACGAGAAAGTGTCAAGTTCAGCTCATGGCATTTAGATTTTAGCTTCTTTTTCATCTCCACAAATAAACCATCAGTAAAGCAATCGACCATTTGGTGATCCATTGTTTCCGCTTCAAGCAAAACTGTAAGCAGCCAAGATTGTGCAAGGGAAGTCACTGTAAGGTGGATGGTTGCAGGTACAACGGGAGAAGCTGTTCTTGGGCAGTTGCGGCAGGAAAGGAAGTGCAACAATGAACGATGGATGAATAGAAGGGAAAATAAGGGTTGATGGCAGTTGTTCTGACAAAAACGCAATAAAAGATGTCGTAAAACAAAAAAATACCTGCCTCTTGTCCCGGACTAAAGTGGTTCGGGCAAAGATTGCAACATTTGTTGTGTCTGGGGCATGGATGCTCTGCGTTATTCTTTCAAGATTGGAGGAGGTTCGATCTCATTCATCGAAGCTTCTGTTTGCATGTTAAAGATGGCAAAACTGTTGCAATCTCTTGAGGTTGAATGATCTTCGACCACGGCTCGGGAAGCGCTTGGATCCCACTAGCGATTGCATTGTCCCTCAAAACACTGGAGGAGCTTTCTCCACTTGCGAGCATACATCTATTTCGGTCCAACCCTATTGAGATACACTAATGAACTGTACTAGGATTTCGTTTCATGTGTACTATATTGAATCCTCCCAATGTTATTCATGGTTGGCTCAACCTGATTTGAAGTGAGGTCAGCCTGAACTTCCTCGAATGGTGACGACTATGATGGTAAGCTATCGAACATGATGCTCTGAAACTTTCTTTGCAATGGCTACCCTGTGTTTGAAATTTACTCTTCTGGTCACTAGCCTTTGTCATCACAATAAATAGATCATAATGGGGCTTCTCTGTTGGCAAGTGCACCTGTAATCTTGGATTTCATTGAAGATAGAAAGACTATGTGCTTGTCTTATTTGGTGAAGGAGTAGGTGTTCATGACTCCGTCATGCTGAGTCCAATGATTAAATTGCCACGGTTTTCCCAACAAAAGATAACATGCATTCAAGGGCACCATGTCGCAAGTTTTGCAGTTGATTGCCAATTGAAAACTTCATAAGACATCTGTCAATACTGACTCTGTTTTTCCTCAACCATATCAGGGAGTACGAGTGTGGGTGTCTCTATATTGTGAGACTCAACTTGTCCACCATCTATGTTAATGTCACATTCTTGTTGCTTCTTTCATCGATGATGAGATTGCATACTTTTTCCTTCACAGCGCAACAAGTGTAGAATATGCTGTGAGGAATCCACTATCGATCCATTAGAGCTTTCAAACCTTTAGCATCTTGCTCTCGTCCAGTGGAAGCTAATACTCACCTTATTTTTTAGCTGTTTCTTTGTTACTCACTTCTTTCACTATACCCTACTTAGTGAAAGACACAACTCACCTCGTTGAGCAACTAGAAGTGATGTGTTTAAAACCATGGAACCTAAAATATTTCTTGGTTGAGACTATATTGAGGGTGTTGTTGTTTGCAAGCCTTTTCTCGCTTTGTATAGCTTGATCATTCTCCTCACCGGTTTTCTCTACATCCTTAGTTGTGCTCCTACTGATGCTTCTAACTATGGATGATTGTCTGAATGGTTGTAGTTGCACAATTTGCTTTTATTGTCTCTCCAAGTTCATTGCTAAGAGGGTGGCAATTACAGTGTTTCTCAGGCATTCAATCATCCTATCTTTCATAAGTGAATAGAGAGAGAACACCGCCGCAATCTACACTTCGGTGTTGTCCGAATCCACAAAGATGCGGTTTAACAAGCCTTATTGCATTGGGATAGTTCACATGTTGAATATTAAGCATTTATTTCACAGGGTACTATTTTGAAGCCTTGGATGTTTGAAGTCGTGGGTATTATTATTGAAAGGGACAATGCACGGTTCCGTTATTTCAAAAGAGCATGAAGGCGAAGATATGGCAGCAACACATTGGTAATGGACTTTACATTGCCTTTTTTACTATTTTTAAGTAAGTTCTTTTCTTTTTGCACCTATGGATTGTAACAATGCGGCCCATTTTTTTGTCCAACTTGCTTTGGAAAGTTTTTTTCTTTAGGGTGATAACACTTGTGACCCTGCTTTTGTGGGTACGGTGGAGGCTGATGCCAATAATATTATACCTTTTGTGTAGCTTTTATAGCTCTGTTTTGTATTCTTTTGTTTCCTATCTTAATGCAAAATACACACCCTTCATCGAAAGAAACAAGTGATATTTTTTTCTGAGAAATACTTGCAACTAGAAAACAAGAAAAGAAGAAATGAAAAATACTAAGAAAGAAAATGGCATAAAAGGAGAAACTAAAAGGACATTGACAATAAAAGCAAAGAATTAAAAGAAAAATTCCCTATAATAAAAAAAGCGAAAGAAATGACAACATAAGGAAATTACAAAAAAAGTTAAAAAAAAAAATTAAGAGACGTCATCGGAAGACGTAGACGAACACTAAGTTATATTCCAACATTCCTACAACTCTCCAAACTTACGAGTGGGTGACAGAACCACAAGAAGTTGTGTTATCTGATACGGTGACTAGGTTGGAAGTGAAAGTGGCACTGCATTTGAGTAGTTACTAGAATCAAATGTTTTGTAAAGGTTTCTCATATTTGAGTTTTGAAAATGATGTAGAAGTTGAAGATGAAATTTCAAATGAATTAATATCACTCTATTATGATTGATACTCCTTTGTGTTTTTGATTTAGCTGAACATGATCTAATACCACACAGGTGGTCCAAAAGGAAACCACACAACTTTAGTAACTTTTGGGATACCAAACACAAAGGAGTCCAATCAAAAACTAGTGTAGAAATCACTACTATAGGACTAGGGGATGATGAATTGCATGGTCATCATTGATATTTTAGAACCCAATAAAATATTTTCAGAAAATAATCACTCCAATGATGATATTTATTTAGAACTTTCGGTTGATCCGGATGACCTCTGTTAAGGATGCACTTCTGAACTCGAGGAAGAAATTAAATCAACTATTGAAAATTGAAAGAAATGAATTTTGGAACTTAGGACAACTTAAACCAACTTTTATAAGTTTGTTTTTACGAACAAGAGACTATAGGAAGAAATTTGTAAGTCTGTTTTATGCACTTCTGAACTCGAGGAAGAAATTAAATCAACTATTGGAAATTGAAAGAAATGAATTTTGGAACTCAGAACAACTTAAACCAACTTTTATAAGTTTGTTTTTACGAACAAGAGACTATAGGATTTAATAATTATTTTTCCTTGAACTGTAAAGATGTGCCAGAACTAGCCCCTGAGAGGTTGCGGTTCATGAGTTGGAGATACACCTGATGCTATAATAATTGAACAAACACCTCGACAAATGAGAGTGGAGATTGAATAATAAGTAATAATAAAAGTAAATAAACTCATTGAGGTGGATTTCACCTGGCTGGTCAGTGACATATCAGCTAAGAAGAAGAGCGGACAAATTCACATGTGCATAGATTTTAGAGATGTCAATAACTCATGTCATAAAGATGAGTTTCATTTACCCATGCCAGCACTAATGGTTGAGATTTTCTCTTCACATCTAATATCTCTTTCATGGATTGATATACATGCTACAATCAAATAATGATGTCTGAATATCAATCCATGAAAATATTAATCCATGAAAATATCAATCCATGATGTCTGAATATTCAGGCTACAATCAAATAATGGTATTCAGGCTACAATCAACTATGAGTTCATCCAAAATTTTGGTCATAGAATATTCGACCTAATGAATACTGGTACTATATACCAATATTCTATGACCAAAATTTTGGATGAACTCATCCGCAAGAAAAATGTCATGTCGACACCATAGTACTAAAGAGCAAAGAGAGAAGGCCACTTACATGACTTGAAAATTATTTTCGAATATTTGTATTTGTACGACTTGAAGATGAATACTTTGAGATGTGTTGTTGGCGTCATTTCTGAAAACTTCTAGCGTTCTTAGTATGACACTATGGGATTGAAATGTGTCCAGTGAAGATTATAGAACTATTAGAACTGCCGCCTCCCAAAAGCCTAACCTAATAAAGATCCTTCTAGGGTAGGTGGGCATACCTAAGACCATTTTTCTCAAATCTTTACCAATGAAGAACATCAAGTTTCATTTGGACAAAAGTTGTCAACAAGCTTTTGAAACCATTAAACAATGCTTAATGATGCCTCTAGTATTAGCAGCCCCTATTCTAGGTCAGTTGTTAATCATTAATATTGTTATTTTAGATATATCCCTTGGTGTCTTATTAGTCCATATTAATGAGACAAGCAAGGAAAATACATTATACTAAAGTTTTTTGTTTATCCCAGCCGAAAGAAAGTATTACTTCATTGAAAAATATTATTTAGCCTTGATTATTGCAATCCAAAATTTAAGAGACTACATGCTTTCTCAAAAAGTCAGTTCAATCTATAGGTTTAATCCTTTGCAATACTTGATGACTTGTTCGACCCTCTCATGAATGGTGTGCCTTGTGCATTAAAATAAAATCAAAAGGTACAAAAGAAAGCCATAAAAGCTACACAAAAGAAACAGTGGTAAATGATTTTATTGCAATTTGATTTAACCTTCGTTCCCTTACCTGCTATCAAAGGCCAAACTGTGGCATATTTCCTAACAACACATCCATTACTCATTGTCATTAATGCCAAATACATGATGCAGTTTTACATCAGCGATTTAATGTATTGTACTCCATGATTGTCTCGTGGCCATTCGAATTTTGGAAGTTGGATAGTTGCGGGGATAACATGAGGTAATCTTGTGCAGTTGCGACAACAAAGGTATGGTGCGGGGGCAAGGGGAGTCAGAGATAATTCATCACCTTAGAGTGAGATATAGTCAGACTACCACTCGTCCTCGGATAAAACTCTAGAAGGGAAAGCAAGGGATACAAACAATTATCTTGACAGAAACATAATAGAAAAAATGCATAATATACGAAAGCAGCATACCTATAGACCTAGGGTAAGGAGGAGTGGACCACTCCAATTATGAGGGAAGCTCGTGACTGGAAGTATCAGTTGATCTTCCCTTTGCTTGAATCAATCCAATTTGAGGCAAAGATTGTGACTTTTGCCACATCAGGGGTGTCGACGCCCCGCATCACAATAGCATCTCTCTCGCGCGTTAACATGAAGCTGGTGCTTATTTGCATTCTCACATTCTCCCTTAATTTGTAACATGTTGGGCTTATTTCAGTGGTGACAACTCAGGTGGTAGACTTTTAGTACATTCTAAACCTATCTTAGCAGAGGCTACCTTGTGTCTTGTATCGGTCATCAACCTGATTGCCTTTGAGGACAAACAATGCTACTCCTATTGATGTTTATTTCAAGGTTTGCAAAAAGAATGACTATGGCACTATATTCTTACTCTGTTTGAATGCTCATTATCTTGGGCTCCTTATATAATAGTATGTTGCGCTTTCTATCCATGGTGAAGGAATGCATTCCTATAGCCATCATGACATGCAACAATAATAATGTCAATGACAAACCATTAAGTTGTGACAAGCATACATACTTTCAACTTCACAACACTCTTGCCCCTGAAGCTTATCTTCATCAGAGAAACTCACCAGACATCTCTATTCAATTGTGATATTATTCCTTTCAATCAACATAGGAAATAAGGTTGATTATTCCTCTATGTGGTAAGGCTCAACTTATCGACCAGTTGAGTAGACATCATGTTCTCATAACTGCCTGCATTAGTGATAAATTGCACACATTTTTCTTTGCAGTGCAATGTGTTTGAATGATACTATTGCAGAGCTATTGTCGTTCTCTTATATGCTCAGCTTAGGATTTAAGGTTGTCGGTTGCGCCCACCTTTTCTTTATCATCGGTCAATGTCTCCTTGCGAGGGGACAACTTGGGTTCTCTAATGCTAGGATCTTACCATCTAATAAGGTTTTGTGGTCCCCTGGTGATATTGTTATTTTTTCACCTCTAAAGCTGCTTACAAATGACTTTAGTCTTTCAAGATATCATTATGTGATTTTCTAGCTCCATCAACTTACATTTGAGTGAGTTGATCAAATTCAATCGTCCACTCCTCCATAGAAGAATCTCTCTTGCTCTAGTTCTAGAGTGTTTAGAGCATGTCCTACCAGCAATGCAAATAAATATATTTGCACTGCCCTTTTTTTCATCTTAGATCTTATAAAGATCCTGCTCTAATCTTATTGTTGGTGAAGCAACTTTAGATTCTCCCAACATAATTATGTGTTCTTCCTAAGTTTGATAATTGCAAATTTGATTTGCTACTCCCAGGGAACGTCTTTATACTAAAAAAATCATTCTACTGTTTGTAGTGACTCGTTGAATTCATTTGGATCCAAGCACTCTTCAAAATTCGATAAATCGATCTTTGCTCCTAAATCACAGCCTCTCTAATTTTCAATGCTAAATTATCTGGTTATTAGTTTTTCATCACTAGAAACTTCCTCGTGCAAAGGATTCATTTTTTTTCTCTTTTTCTAGTGAGTCGCTATTGTGGCTGTGGAAGAAATAATGATTTAATTTTAGGATTATGGTTAGGGTATGGAAGGTTTAGGGATGTTATTAGTGGAGGTATTAAGTTATGTTATGTTGACCTTAGCTTTAGGAGTTGGAAAAGAAATAAATCCCTAAAGATTTTGTGTTTCTTGGATTCTAATATGAATGAAACCATTCTAGTGTTCCTAGAAAGCGTTCAAGGGTTGAATTGGGTGGTCATGGAACAACAAGGGAGAGAGAATATGTGTGGTCAATGATCTTTGTAAGGGGATAGAAGATGTTTGTTGTGCTTCCATGCTGAAACTAGAGGAGAGGACCACAAAATTATGACTTTGTCGAGTTAAGATTGTTGAGCGAGATCCACCACCTATTCTTGAGCAAGCTACACATACATCACTTATAAAAGGAAGATGATACAACACTCATTTTGTGTTGAAATTCGAGAACACAATATCCAAATTGCTTAAACCAAAGCCAAAAATTGGCTCTCAAAGGCATGTGCCATGAAGTAGTGGAAAACTCCCGTTATAGAGATTTCATGGGATAGAAATCTCGCCCCGTCCAATCTCACGATCAGAGGATCGTGTTCTCGTGTTTGCCTAAAACTCGATTACACAGTCTGCAACCCATATCCCATATTCTGCGTTTGCATTTGCATCTCGCATCATAGAAACTTGATTTTTCCAAAATAAAACCTGCTAATCCATGATGGTGATCTTATTATTTTCACTCTTTCTTGTCCCTGTATAATTTTATTTGTTTATATTCATGCACAGATACTCATATTGGTGGGCATTTGTGTATTTTTTTGTTCTTTTTGATGAAATACAAGTTTGTTTGTTGTTTATAATCTCTATCAAGATTGTTGACTGCTAGTTATTGCACCGTTTAGAAATTTATTTTTAATGCAAGTATTTGTATTGGTTTATGTTTCAATTGTGCAAATAAATGTAGAGGACAAATTGCACTTAGCCTGCATTCAAGAGCTTTGAGAGGACGAATTAGGGATATTTATAGTCTCATTATGTTTTTTTTTTTCTCAATAAGATGTGTTTTACATTGACCAAAACATCTTTCATGCACGAATGCAACTCATAAGAAGATATTCCAAAGCTACTCAGTTGATAAAGATACGTGTTTCTTCATTTTTAGCACAATGGCATTGGATACATATATTCGAAAGTATGGACAATATATATGTTTTTATAATTTTATCTTGNGGTTGATTATTCCTCTATGTGGTAAGGCTCAACTTATCGACCAGTTGAGTAGACATCATGTTCTCATAACTGTCTGCATTAGTGATAAATTGCACACATTTTTCTTCGCAGTGCGATGTGTTTGAATGATACTATTGCAGAGCTATTGTCGTTCTCTTATATGCTCATCTTAGGATTTAGGGTTGTCGGTTGCGCCCACCTTTTCTTCATCATCGGTCAATGTCTCCTTGCGAGGGGACAGCTTGGGTTCTCTAATGCTACGATCTTACTATCTAATAAGGTTTTGTGGTCCCCTGGTGATATTGCTATTTTTTCACCTCTAAAGCTGCTTATAAATGACTTTAGTCTTTCAAGATATCATTATGTGATTTTCTAGCTCCATCAACTTACATTTGAGTGAGTTGATCAAATTCAATCGTCTACTCCTCCATAGAAGAATCTCTCTTGCTCAAGTTCTAGAGTGTTTAGAGCATGTCCTACCAGCAATGCAAATAAATATATTTGTGCTGCCCTTTTTTTCATCTTAGATCTTATAATGATCCTGCTCTTATCTTACTGTTGGTGAAGCAACTTTAGATTCTCCCAACATAATTATGTGTTCTTCCTAAGTTTGATAATTGCAAATTTGATTTGCTACTCCCAGGGAACGTCTTTATACTAAAAAAATCATTCTACTGTTTGTAGTGACTCGTTGAATTCATTTGGATCCAAGCACTCTTCAAAATTCGATAAATCGATCTTTGCTCCTAAATCACAGCCTCTCTAATTTTCAATGCTAAATTNCAACTTTAGATTCTCCCAACATAATTATGTGTTCTTCCTAAGTTTGATAATTGCAAATTTGATTTGCTACTCTCAGGGAACGTCTTTATACTAAAAAAATCATTCTATTGTTTGTAGTGACTCATTGAATTCATTTAGATCTAAACACTCTTCAATATTCGATAAATCGATCTTTGCTCCTAAATCACAACCTCT
Organism: Phalaenopsis hybrid cultivar; assembly: GCA_002079205.1. NCBI lineage: Eukaryota > Viridiplantae > Streptophyta > Magnoliopsida > Asparagales > Orchidaceae > Phalaenopsis > Phalaenopsis hybrid cultivar. The sequence continues at coordinate 20,596 of JXCR01126345.1, read as the reverse complement.
CTAATTTTCAATGCTAAATCACTGGTTATTAGTTTTTCATCACTAGAAACTTCCTCGTGCAAAGGATTCATTTTTTTTCTCTTTTTCTAGTGAGTCGCTATTGTGGCTGTGGAAGAAATAATGATTTAATTTTAGGATTATGGTTAGGGTATGGAAGGTTTAGGGATGTTATTAGTGGAGGTATTAAGTTATGTTATGTTGACCTTAGCTTTAGGAGTTGGAAAAGAAATAAATCCCTAAAGATTTTGTGTTTCTTGGATTTNTATGTTATGTTGACCTTAGCTTTAGGAGTTGGAAAAGAAATAAATCCCTAAAGATTTTGTGTTTCTTGGATTCTAATATGAATGAAACCATTCTAGTGTTCCTAGAAAGCGTTCAAGGGTTGAATTGGGTGGTCATGGAACAACAAGGGAGAGAGAATATGTGTGGTCAATGATCTTTGTAAGGGGATAGAAGATGTTTGTTGTGCTTCCATGCTGAAACTAGAGGAGAGGACCACAAAATTATGACTTTGTCGAGTTAAGATTGTTGAGCGAGATCCACCACCTATTCTTGAGCAAGCTACACATACATCACTTATAAAAGGAAGATGATACAACACTCATTTTGTGTTGAAATTAGAGAACACAATATCCAAATTGCTTAAACCAAAGCCAAAAATTGGCTCTCAAAGGCATGTGCCATGAAGTAGTGGAAAACTCCCGTTATAGAGATTTCATGGGATAGAAATCTCGCCCCGTCCAATCTCACGATCAGAGGATCGTGTTCTCGTGTTTGCCTAAAACTCGATTACACAGTCTGCAACCCATATCCCATATTCTGCGTTTGCATTTGCATCTCGCATCATAGAAACTTGATTTTTCCAAAATAAAACCTGCTAATCCATGATGGTGATCTTATTATTTTCACTCTTTCTTGTCCCTGTATAATNGTGGTCATGGAACAACAAGGGAGAGAGAATATGTGTGGTCAATGATCTTTGTAAGGGGATAGAAGATGTTTGCTGTGCTTCCATGCTGAAACTAGAGGAGAGGACCACAAAATGATGACTTTGTCGAGTTAAGATTGTCGAGCGAGATCCACCACCTATTCTTGAGCAAGCTACACATACATCACTTATAAAAGGAAGATGATACAACACTCATTTTGTGTTGAAATTAGAGAACACAATATCCAAATTGCTTAAACCAAAGCCAAAAATTGGCTCTCAAAGGCATGTGCCATAAAGTAGTGGAAAACTCCCGTTATAGAGATTTCATGGGATAGAAATCTCGCCCCGTCCGATCTCACGATCAGAGGATCGTGTTCCCGTGTTTGCCTAAAACTCGTTTACACAGTCTGCAACCCATATCCCATATTCTGCGTCTGCATTTGCATCCCGCATCATAGAAACTTGATTTTTCCAAAATAAAACCTGTTAATCCATGATGGAGATCTCATTATTTTCACTCTTTCTTGTCCATGTATAACTTTATTTGTTTATATTTATGCACAGATACTCATATTGGTGGGCATTTGTGTATTTTTTTGTTCTTTTTGATGAAATACAAGTTTGTTTGTTGTTTGTTATATCTATCAAGTTTGTTGACTGCTAGTTATTGCACCTTTTAGAAATTTATTTTTAATGCAAGTATTTGTATTTGTTTATGTTTCAATTGTGCAAATAAACGTAGAGGACAAATTGCACTTAGCCTGCATTCAAGAGCTTTGAGAGGACGATTAGGGATATTTATAGTCTCATTATGTTTTTTTTTTCCCAATAAGATGTGTTTTACATTGACCAAAACATCTTTCATGCACCAATGTAACTCATAAGAAGATATTCCAAAGCTACTCAGTTGATAAAGATACGTGTTTCTTTATTTTTAGCACAATGGCATTGGATACATTTATTCGAAAGTATGGACAATATATATGTTTTTATAATTTTATCTTATTTTATTTTATTTGTTTGCATTTATAACAATTTGCATGTATGTGCATTCAGTTTAATGGTCTACTTTCTCAACCAAATTTTCTTTGAAATTTGAAGTTTCTTTAAGTTGATAAAAGTGATCTTCAGCGATTGCATTGTTTAGCACAATTATTTTAAAGTAACTTAAATAAAAGCATGTTTCATTGTAAGTCTCAATGAAACATATATCAACAAAACAATGCAT